>VWZZ01005825.1:845099-896679 GCA_013399095.1 Psophia crepitans | reverse complement strand
TTTTTTTTTTTTTTTATCTTATAGCTGAGCGTGCTAGAGTGGGCTTGGCTCCGCTGCCTGGAATGAAAGGAACAGATTACATTAATGCCTCTTATATCATGGTAAGGAAGCCAACACCTAATTACAAAGTAAAATCAATTCTAAGGTGCTAAATACCAGATGCCTATAATTGTCTTAATTCTGTATGTAATGGCTGTGTGTTAACAGATGAGATTTTAACACCTTCCCTACAATGTTAAGCTATTAACTGTGTTTTATTAAAGATTGTTGCCTAAAAAAATTAAATACAAGACGCGTTTAGATGGAATGTGTATTTCCATGAGATACAATCAAATAAATACTGGGATTTAGAGTAAATGAAAACAACAGGGACTCCGCAGAATGGAAATGGAGTTACAAAATTATAGTCTGTGTGAAAATATTGTGGAGTAAAATGAATTAGGGTCATTATATGTCCCCAAAGATGAAATTAATGCTTTAAAAGCATTGAAAGCAGTAAGTAACTGCATGGTTTGTTTTGCTGCAAAAGGGCTACTACAGGAGTAACGAGTTCATCATAACCCAACATCCGCTGCCACATACGACTAAAGATTTCTGGCGAATGATCTGGGATCACAACGCACAGATCATCGTCATGCTGCCAGACAACCAGAGCCTGGTGAGTTCAACGCGTCCCTCCCCGCACAGTACCGCGGTCACTTAGCCCAGCAGGTCACTTTGCTACATGCTATGGCTGTTTTCTGATTGAAAGCAAGCCAGTTTTTGAGCCACCTTCTCAAACTTTGCCGCAAGCTTGTTACAAAAGGACAAATTCTGAGATGAGGGGTGTGTTTTTTGCTCTCCCCTTCTGCCCTCACCCTTGGGAAAGACATCCTGACCTGGATGGACCCCAGTGCTCACAGGCAGCATGCCGGTGATGACAACCTCTGCAAAACTCCAGAGAGGTGCTTGGCTGGCAGGATGCTGGGCACCGAGGTTCCTGGGTGGCCAGGGCCACGGGCGAGGGCTTTGAGACAAGCAGAAATACGAAGCAGGGACAGCAGGATAGTTGCTTCTTTGCCCTGGGGCTTAAGGCTCAGGCCATGCAAGACTGCGGCTGTGCAAGGTTACAAATGCTATTTTTGATGAAAGTAAAAAAGCAAACATGTATGTTAATTTAAGTGGAAATAATGAGACAGACACGGAGAGAGAGAATAAGGAGACACAGGTGAAGTGCTAATCACTGCTTCCAGATTTACTGGCACGTCTCAAGAGGGTGCATTGAAAGGATTAAGAACTAAATGGTTCGTTTTTTCATGCACGCATCACTGAGGTGAATAGACGATTGTAGCTGAGAGTGGAGAGAAACCACCTTCATTACAGCAGGAATATAGCAGTCGTGAGGGGCTACTAAAGAGGCAGCAGTCGATACGCTTCCTGTGAGTGGCGCGATGAAAGGGATTGCAGGCACTGCAAGGCAAAAAGCATTCAGAGAAATCCGATCGAATCAGAAAGCGCTAATGAAATGAAAGTGTGTCAGGTGGAAATGAAGAGGCTGATCTTGTCTTTATAAGTACATGAAATAGCTCTGCAGAACAATAGTGATTAAAAGGCAAAGGAGGAACGCTGGACTCTGCCACATCCTTTACAAAGATGCCTGGTCCCTGCTTTACCTTCTTCATTCCCAGAGTGGAGGTTGGCCAGCAGGGCAGTAGCATCCCTGCACCGGCTTCGTGTTTGGGTGGGTTGTTGGCTGGCAAGGAGGGGTGGCACGGGACTGAGACTGTGTCAGGGTGCCAAATGTGTAACGCCAAAGGATGAGATGCCAGCACACACCGCTGCTGCACAAGGACCTGTCGCTCGGCAGGACGGGTCACTTCCCTGGCGTTCAGCAATATTACGCTGCTTGCTGGTGCCTCTGCATGCTGAGGGCAGAATTTTCAAAGCACTCAGAGGACTTAAGACACTAAGTCCCATTTTCACAATAAGCATTTAAGGCCTAAATCCCAACAGTATCTTGCACAAGGGCTCCAGGCCCACAGAAATAAATCAGCATTTAGAGACGTGCAGGATGGGTGGGTTCATGGCTCTCGTTTCTCACAAGTAAAACACCGGTTGTTCAGAGATGCAGGCGTGCAGTGCCGTGCGTGCTGCTGGGGTGGCTTCTGTGCTCACACTCCGGGGACAGTAGACCCCTGAAACCAGGAGGAGAAACAAGCTTTGCACGTATGTGGTTACAGAGCCTAATTTTCCTCACCAGTGAATTAGGAGTGCCCAGTTGTGTTTTAAAGAATAGCTTTGACAGTATGTTACCTACACCCTGTCAGTGAGGCTACTTCTGAGCTGCTTCTGCCATTCATAGTCTCAGTGAAATTTTATGGTGTCCTTTCAGTAGAGGAGTTTAGCTGGAGAAAGCGCATTAAGTTAAGCCAGGGTTTCTTCCTTCCCCCTTACTCCTCCCCTCGCGCCGAAAAATTCAAGCCCTACCTAAGTATCCATCAGTATTCTACCTAGACCTGATCCGCAGACCTTGGGTTTTGGATTTAGACCACAATAAACACAAATTAAAAATACTAAGCAATTAATTTTTAAAGGTCAGTGAGTTTTTTTCTAAACAGATATCTGACTTTCATGCAAAACTGTGGAGGCAGGAGGCAATAAAGCCTAGGATACAATACAAAGGTTAAGTATGAGTGAGCTAAGATAAGCATTTCCCTGTGAAACCAATTAAAAAGCGGACGTTACCTGTGTGGACGCACAAAGGAAGGATCTGGCAGGCTTACTGCCTACTGTAACAGTAAATTTGTTTTAGACAGAAATGGTTTTTAAAGGTCACCTCCTGATCATCTCTATTTATCAAACCAATTTTTTGATCCACTGGATTTTTCAGTGACACACAAGGTATCTGAAAAGTTGCAGTAGTGTGTTGTTTCATTCCTCCAGGCAGAGGATGAGTTTGTGTACTGGCCAAGTCGCGAGGAATCCATGAACTGTGAGGCTTTTACTGTGACCCTTATCAGCAAAGACAGACTGTGCCTCTCTAACGAAGAGCAAATTATCATCCATGACTTTATCCTTGAAGCTACCCAGGTAAAATATACCTCCGAGTGTGGGTCTTGGCTTTTTCCCCAAAATGTTGTTGATCTCATTTAAATATGGAAGAAGAAGAAGAGTTCAGAAATGGTTTTGAAAAGGATTTACTTGTAAGTGCATGTGCATGCATGTTGCTCGCAGGGGAAAGGTGTTCTCGTTGGCTCCTTCTCCTGCTCACATCTTCTACTTCCAGGTAGATTCCTCTAGCTACTGAGACCGTATTATTAATTGTGTGTCTTTTTGAAAGTGAAAACTTTGAAACCACACAAGTAGATTGAATTATTCTTTGTAAAGTACACCAAGGTTCATTGTCCTATTTCTGCTTATAAAAGTCAGCATTTATAGTTTAATTGTTTGGGGGGGGCTTAATTAAGGGTTTTTACTTAAGCACATTTCTTTTAAGCTTTTGCCTGCAGTTTGCTGTCTGGATTGCAGCCGGATTTTGCCACAAAACGTTAGTTTGCAGCCCTCTTAAGAATTCCTTCGTTGCTTTTCTCTCCTTTCACTTTTGAGCTATAAGGGCTCTGAGAGATTTATATGGATATAAGCCCTGAATTTAAACAGAAAATCAGTTTGTAGTGAGGCTCTTCCTTCTTTCTACCTGGAGTGGATAAATGTGAAACTAAAGCAGCTAATGCCCAGGCTGGTTTTTCATTGCAGGATGACTACGTTCTGGAAGTCCGCCACTTTCAGTGTCCTAAATGGCCAAACCCAGATGCTCCCATAAGCAGTACCTTTGAACTTATCAATGTAATCAAGGAAGAGGCCTTAACAAGGGATGGCCCCACCATAGTTCATGATGAGTATGTCATCTCTTTTCTCCCATTTGTGTGCAGGTTGTACAAGGAGTTACTCAGCTACAGGACACTTGTTAGTACTGATGTCCATTCTTGCATGCAGCAGATGGGGTTTAGTGGTCCAGGGAACACAGGATCAGAATATTCAGACTTCCAGGGATGAGTTTTCAGTTGGCATCTGAGGCCAAAAGTGTTTTGCTAAGTGTGATTTTTATGTTGGTAATAATCTTAGATGGACTCAGAAAACAAGGCTGTGTTTCCTTTGTAAGAATTTGGGGTTCTTCTGCAGCTGGAAGTGTCCCAAACCACCTGTTTCAGAACCTAGCAGAGCCCTCATTTAGATAAGGCTCTAAGCAGCCCAATACGGGCTTATGGAAACCAGTTTCAAAACAGCCCTGAGCTCCTGTCTAACAGCTCAGGTTTAATGTGCCATGTAAGACAGAACAAGCTCAGCTTGGCTGTGTCTCAGGATGACCAGCAGAAGTATCTTGTGACAAAGGGCCTGGGTTTTCTGAGAGCAGATTTATTCTTCCTCCTGCTGCTTCCCCAAAAACTCTCCAAGGGGTCCATATGGTGCCAAGGGTGGGGGGGAGCCCACTAACACAGGGCCAGCGTGCCCCACCGCTTGTCTCCTTTGTAGTGCAGTGGTGAGCATTGTCTTGCCAGCTCTGCTTGAATGCCCAATTATAAAGGGTGCTAAATATTGCATTGCATATTATTACTTTGCACACATTATGGAGCTGCAAAATGCCACCACAGTGAAGCTGGAGCCTGGGTCTAATGGGGTTTCTTTGGAGGGACTGTTTCCTGGTGGGCAGGGCGCTTCCCGGAGTCATTCTGCTGTTAAAATCCCAAGGAGGCCCAATTTCTGACACTCCTGGAGTTGTCCTTGGAGCGAACACCGAGCCAGCGTAAACACCTGCTGTACCTGCAAGCCCCCTGCACTCGAGCCCGTTAGACCTTTTACCATTGCCACAAAACAGTTTGTGGCAAAGTCCTGGAAATCTTCACCTTTTGTGCAAAATGCCCCGGTATTTCAGTGGTCAGATCAGCCTTCGCGCTGATGTGAGGTCGCGTGCTGGTACCTGCTGTTGCTGAAAGAGCTTTCACTTCACGTCGGTGTGTTGCTGCTGCAACAGGTTTTTCCCAGCTGACTCCTGCAAACGGTGCCTTGGGCTGCAGCAAGTAGTTTTTCTCCCCCCGTCTCCTGCCTTGCTCATGCACAGTGTAAGCTCTGTTGCCTTTTGCCAGCACTGATTAATTCCAGGCTAGTTTTAATATTCATGCTCTGGGTAGTCTGAAGTGAAGTTTTGCTACTCTTGCAGTATTTAAGATTATGTTTTACAAAATTAGAACCATTATTGATTTGGGCATTTCATGCTAGACCAAAAAAAAAAAAAAAATCAAAATCACATTCCTAACAGTGCTGAGTCATTCTTTCTGTAAATTGCTTTTTTGGTTTGTTTGTCATATTCAATGATTTTATTTTATGCCTAATACATAACGTGGATTCTGCTTTTCACTGGAGCCGAAGCAAATGTAGCTGAAAATGAAAATTTCCCTTTACTACATGCAACAACTATATCACATAATCCACTAATAATTACAACTGCAGATTAATTCCAAATATATGAATTTGCAGACACTAAATGCATGTGGTATTTAGAAAGTACATGGTGGGATGAACTTGATAACAACATTTCAAAGAAGTTCAGAAATTCCAACTTGAGACAGTTGACAAGATTTTTAAATATAACTGCCCATATGTAGGCAACTAGTAAAGATTTGCTGCATAATTTTCTGAGAGAAAAGCCTTCAGATTGTTGGGAGCTGGAGGTTATCGGCCCAAGTGAAAATGAGGTCATTAGACCCTCAGAGGCATTTAGTTGTGTCCCGTCAGGCCCAATGGGACTTTGTCCACTGTCTCTGTAGGCGATCGGTCACAGCCATCCATATAGTTCTGCAGAAGCTCTGCTTCTCCTTCTGTACGCCTTTCATCAAATATAGCAGGTCTATTGTCATCTGATTTCTGTTTCCCATTTCTAGGCACATTGAGTTTGCAAAAATCATACAAAATTAAGTCAGCATATGTCTTGATTTCCACAGGAATGTTGTAAAAAACCCGAGTGGTAATCTTATGATGCCAGATGGCATTGCAGTGCTTGCCGTTTACTGAAGTTTCCATGTACAGCTCTCCAAATGGTTTACAGAGCAAGTCAGCACCAAGGTCCCCTTTTACAGGTGGGGACATTCAGACACAGACTGTCAAAGTCACAGGGCAAACTCTTAGCAAAGGCGGGACAGAATTTCAGTCTGCTGAGTACTGGGAGAGCAGAGGACAGCGGAGGCTCCTCAGAAGCAGTCACGAGCCCCTGTTGCTTGCAATCCTTTATCCCATGCCCCGCAACCGCACACGATTCAAGCACACCCACAGATTTAGCGGCAGAAAGGTTTCTGCCTGACCAGTATCTCAAGGACACATTGATTCCTGCTCCCGACGAATAACCATTGCCCGGGTTCTTACCAAATGACAGCACAGCTCAACTCTTCAGAATCCGTAATGTCTCTGGGGCGCCCAGCTCGGGGATGTTGCATTTCACCTATGAATCAGACCTAAGGAAGACTTTGAGACTTGCCCCATTTACTTGTGAGCACCTCATATCCATGTTAGTTTTATGTAATTGTCAGATGTGGAGGAAGAGGCAAAGTCTCATTTCTTTCTAATCGTTTATGTTTTGCTTGAGCTCCCACTAATGAATTTAAAATACGCTCAGTTATAATGCAGATGCTTTCAGTACATGTGGCATGTGAGAACTGATTTCAGTGTTACAGTCTCCAGGCTGGGTATTTTTAAATGGCTCACGTTCTTCTGCTGATGCAGTTCCTTGTACTGAATACTGCAGATAGCCTGAGACGACTGGTGTGCCATCAGATTTCTCCTATAAATTAAAAGGACTAAAAATTAGCCAGTACAAACCACACATTTAATAGACACAAAGATGAACTGCAGTAATCAGATCAGACGATACTAACGTTTTCGTGGCTCTGTGTCACTGCCGAGGTACGTTTCTCAGTAACTTCTCACTTTGGTGTGGTTTCAGGTATGGAGCTGTGTCAGCGGGAACGCTATGTGCCCTTACCACTCTGTCCCAGCAGCTGGAGAATGAAAATGCTGTCGATGTTTTCCAGGTGGCAAAGATGATAAATCTTATGCGGCCTGGAGTATTTACAGACATTGTAAGTCTTTAAATGGAACGTAAATGGATAATTTACAAGGTTTTCATCTGAGACCAAAAGCATGAACTAAAGCACACGTTCTGTATGTTATCGAGCCTTACTGCATCTGCTGCCAAGCAGAATTTGCATTTGGACTTTTCTTGTAGAGATGTCATTTTTTATAAACCTCAAACCCACCCGATAAGTCTCAGCTTTGCAGTGAGGCTTATTTCCCATGCAGTTAGGGGGGCACTGTGCAGGCAGCCCTAGCGGAGAAGGACCTTTCAGCCTGTCATCACCCCCTGCCAGCCCTGGCAGTTAAGCTCTGCTGTTTAAGCCTGGCAGGTTGTGATCAGCAGGGCAGGTAGAGCTGTGGGGAGATAAAGCTTCAACCGAGCGGTTCCTGCGCTCGGTGTGCAGCCAGAGCAGCACCCTTGTCCGTGTGCACGGCTCTGCCGGTACGAGGGAGTAACCTGGGGCTGTGACCTGTGGGCTCAGCTATTGTCCTGCCCTCCTGTAGTGTTTAATAATATATCACGAATAACATAATCTACCCAAAATGGGAATCTGGGGTTCACAAGGTTAAAATAGACTAACGGAGGTAATTGCTCTCTCAGTCCTTTTCTTTGCTATATGAATATCCATGGCATTCCCTGGAAATGCCAGATTTAAGCACCACTCACTTATGTACAGTGAAAGGATTGAAATAACATGAGCTTTCTTTTCCAGGAACAGTACCAGTTTCTTTATAAGGCAATGCTGAGCTTGGTCAGCACTAAGGAAAATGGAAATGGTCCCATGACGCTGGACAAAAACGGTGCTGTGATGGCCAGTGACGAATCTGATCCGGCAGAAAGCATGGAGTCTCTTGTCTAATTGGAAACCTGAAAAGGCACTTAATTTGTAGAACTTCTGAAGACTGAGTGAACTTTTTTGAGGCCTTTTTTGCCAGACTCTAGGTTATACAATAACCCAATTACTTTTTTACACTGATAAAAGTTTTGATATTTATTTTTTGCCATTTTATGTCTTAATGGTATCCTACTGAGCATTTGCACCTCTGTTTATTTCACACAGTGAAACGCAATTTTATCTAGTTTGCACTATATGATCAGTGTTACTGCCTATAATATTCTAATACAAGACAAGCCCTGATGTGACATTCCATGACAACAAACATACGCTTTTTCTGTTTCCTTTAAATGCAGTGAAGTTTTGCTAACTACAGTGACCCTTAAATCTTGAATGCTAGGCCAGATGGATTCGTTCTGCAACAGATACTGTACCCCTTCATACCATATTTATTATTTTAATGATGATGTCACAGTTTTGGTATTTGGTGTTCTGCATTCCAGGGGAGTGGATGAGCAGTGTTCGTCCTTTCTTGACACAACGTGGCAGGTGATGATTAGCTGCAGTGAAGGTGTAAGAGCCTTGTGGAGCTGAAACAATTATTTCTGTATTGTTTCAAATTGCTGTTTTGTACACTTGCAGGCCTAAGACTTGCTTCACATGGGATATATAAATTACATAAAGCATAAATTAGATGCAGTTCATCTGTGGGACGCAGTGATAGGTTTTGAATTTACACTTTTGAAGTTTCCCCATGTATTCAGAAAAATGTCGATTTTAGTTTTTAACCAGCCCTGTGATGGGAAAGTGTTTGGGTTTTATTCTCATCAGAGCCAACACAGGGAGAAGTCTTCTACAACCCAAAATCAGACCTGTTTTCAGATATCTTGAAGGTAGCAATATTTTACATTACTAAGCTATTCAATATTTTAAACACATTAATTTCCTTACTATTTCTTGAATATGACCTCACACCTAATGGTATGTTACATGATGACAGGCGTTTCTTAATTTCATAACTGTTAGATGCCATTTTTACAGGTGTGTAATTTTCATACTTTAGTGCTAAAACATAAAGTACTGATCCATATTTACTGGTGAAGCAAACTAATAAAAAAACTACCTATAAAGTTACATTCTCCCTCTTTTTTTTGCCAGACTAATTCTTTAGCGCAAACCTAGCTTATTGTGTTTTCCCTCCCACACCAATAAAACGGTTTCCCCCAGATTATATAAATAATTGAATTATTGTTTGGAGCATTTAAGTATACATCCCCACTGGCTCCCTTTTGCTTTGTGTTTGGTCGCAGTTCAACCAGGTCCACCCCTATTGAACAAAAGAAGCAAGCACATACTTAATTCTCCTGAAAATTAAAGCTGACAGTGTCCTTCGTAGCTCGGCTGAGTAGGGAGGGGTTACTGAATCTGCCTTGAAAATGAAATATGTCGTTTCAACCATCCTGACGTTTGGTATACAGTTAAAGGCACTATCCCTTATATGTGGCATTAATTTCTTTACTTTAAATTTCAACTGTGCAAAATGCATTGTAATCTTTCAGGACTTGTCAAAATGTTACAGCTTGTTTGTTTTTTTCCCATTTAAACGTAAATGTCTTAATTTCTGCCAGTCCAGTCTCACTGAAATATATATCTGGCAAGGCAAACCCCGCTTCTTTTGTTGGAGGGGAGGGCAGAGAGGAAGCTTAGCTAAGAGGAAGGTTCTGTGCATTTTCACACGCAAGGAGACTGAAAGCAAACTGCTTGAAATGAGGCTGAGAGTAGGTATTTTGGTTCAGAACCTCACGAGGTAACAAGCTGGTACGGCCTCGCTGAGCAGAGGAGCTGTGCAAACTGGTATGTGCTAATATCTGGCCTTTTATTTTTAATAAGGGGAAGATTTCCTAGTATGAATACACTTGATTAATTCAACACCAAAGTATTTAAGAATTCATCAGCAACCTTTTACATAGTTACCTTTTACTTCTCAGTTTGTTGAATCCCTCCATACAAGCGATCCAAGTACCGGCTGATGCTGAGCAGTGGAATATATCCATGGATTCAGTAAGGAAATCCCAGGTCCAGCAACAGCCAGTCCAAATAAAAGAAGTGCAAAATCTTCCAAAAGAATGCTTTGTAGTTTGCATCCCTTTCACTCTGGGACAACCCGGGGAGTCAGTTAGTGTCTGGTAGGAGTTCAGACTGGCTGTCCAGTCGCTATGGCCCAGTGACGAGAACTGTATAAGTAAGTTTTCCAGTACTGCTGCCTGCAAGGGCTGGAAGGTTTTGCGGAGTGGCCAGTGTGCATCAGCGTTAGGGGCTGCGGAGCCCCAGAAGTGATCCTGGCCACAGGCATTCTGGCTGGGGGCACAAAGAGGTGCTGATGAGTTGATCAGTTCAATCTGAAGTATTTAAGTTCCTGGGGAGGTGTAGGGAGAAGTTAAGAATTCAGACCCTGACGGGAGCTAAGTGACACGAAGATTACTGCAGGCATCAAGAGGGCTGGATTTGTTCAGTACTTTCAGCTGATTACTTTTCATTTCACTGGCGTGATGGAAGATAACTGTGGTTCGTGACACGCTGCCTGAATATCCTTGGTTTAATCCCTTACCTTCTCACAAGTTTTAAAAATCAGCAAAAGAAGGCTGTGAGGGTTGAAGTTTGGTAGATGCTTCGCAAATCCATGCGTTTGCATTGGCATTTTCCCACACCTGAAATACTTGGGGTTTAATCCATGGGGAAATAATTTACACTGATGTTCTAGGAGTTCTCCAGGGATTTTTTTCTTAAGGGGGCTCAAGCTGTGTGTTCAGTGCTGTGCTGACAGGTAGGCAGTAGGTGGTAGCGGTGCATTAGGCTTGAAGTGGATGAAGCTAGGAATTGCTTGTGAAGGTCAGGATTAAGAGTGCAGAAGAGCCAAATCTGTCCCAGTTTTGGGACTGCAGCTGCAGTTCTGCTCCCTGACCCGGGTTTGCACCCTTTCCCTGGGACTCAGCGAGGCTGGCAGGAGGAGCGAGGTGTGCTTGGAGATGTGCGCTCGTGAAGCTCCGCTGAGACGCTCTCATGAGTGTCTGGCCAAAGCCCCACTCTGTGCATCACAACCTTGCTTTTGGCACGCCACCCCCGCACCCCCGCGGCAGCCGCTGTTTGGCGTTCGGCCGGGATGTCTTGCAGGCATCACAAGTTCCCAGGCAATGTGCAGGCCTGCAAATTAAGAGAACCTGAGTACATTCCATCGCTATAAAATGTGGTCCTCAGCTCCAGCCCTGAAAAATAAGGAAATAAAGGACCGAAGAACACGTACGTGTGTGTCTGTATTTAGAAAATATTATTTCTCCATGTCTTGCGTGTGTACTGTGCCCGCAGAGCATGTGAAAGACATGAACAGACTTCTATGCGCTGAGCCCGTAAGAGCAGCCGAGCTTTCCAAGAGGGAATGAATCCTTGGAAAGCTGCTGGGTCATCTCAGCATCTAAAATGGGTGACAGTCTCAGCCGAATGCCCCGTCCTACAAACAGCCCTGTACGTGAAGTTGGCATCGGTAGGCAGGTCTGGGAGAGCCCGTAGCACCGTGCAGGCTAAGCACCCGTTCTTCTGCAGGACCCAGAACATTAATTTTAAACAGCGTTTGTCCTTAGGATTTCACAGTGTCTGTTTCCAAATACTGATTTAGGAACAGGAAAAAGAAAAATCCCAAACCCTTAAACTACTTTTTTGTGTGTGACTGTTTCTGTACTGTGGGTCTGTTCTAGGTTAGTGGAATCATTTACAGGAGCTGCAAAATTTCAGTTGTTTCTCCAGTTTCTGACTGCTTGAATTGCTTGAACCCAGAGTGATCCATTGGAACATTAGGAGAAGAATCTTTATGACACAGCACAACTGCCTTCTTAATCTTTTTTTAAGCTGATATTTTATTTAAAAGCTAAAAAATACAGATACCGATTCTACCAAAGATATATACTCCTAATTCTCAGCAAAACAAAACCAACTTAATTTAAAAAAAAAAACTAAAATGTTGTTGTCTTAAAGATTTAGCAGTCTTTCTCAAACTCATGTCTTTCGACATCAGATCTTGTATTCTGAAGTTTATGTTCAAATGGTGCCAGTGAATTTTTATGAAGGGAAAACGCCTATTTGTTAATCCACTGCATTGCTTTTCTTCTTTTCCTTTTTTTTTTTTACAGACATAATTCAGCTCTTATTGTTACCCCTTTGCTCTTCTTCTCTTTGTTGCCATTCTAACAATGAACTACATTGGCTTTACTTATCAAAGGAGAAGGAATGCAAAAATAAAGGGAAGGAACTGTAATGAAGAGATTTGGCCTCTACTTTGTCTTAGCTGTTAAACTGTTTTTAGTGTTTTTGTTAACTATTTGCAAAGGGAAGCATTTTCTACAGAGGATAATTAATTTCAAGAAAAATGTCTTGAGTTTTAAGAATAAACATGTCTCCAAAAGAGGAGATAGTCAATTTTATACAATGTCACAACTCTCCAACATTTGGGGTAGTGACTCTTTTTGTTTTGTTAGAACATTTGAAACTAGCAAGCAGCCATTGTTTCTAAAGACCGAAGCATTCACGTGTACTCCTGTTTTCTTTTCCTTCATTTTTAAAATAGCAAAGTCATTAAAACTGTAAATATTTTGTTGCTTGGATAAGCATCTTCTGGGAACTTTGTATCTATGGTATATAATCATAGAATTTTATATTTTCATATAAAGCTAATTTTTTTCTAGTTTCACCTCCTTCCTAGTTCTGTGGTGGCTATGTGAAAACATACCTTCTGTGTATCGAGGTAGTGAGACACCATCATCACACTACACACAAAAAAATAAAAAAAAGAATGCCACACGTCATTTCTTTGGGGCAGTGATTGTGAAAGTTGGATTATTTTTTTTTTTATTCCATTGTCAGTGTGTGCAATAGGAATTAGACTTAGCCAGTCACTGGATACGTTTGTCTCATTGATCCATTCAGGACAAAAAAGAAAAAAAAAAGTGGTGTTTGGTTTGGGGAGCGGGTGGGAGGGAGTATTTCGAGGGAGATTTTTTGTTTGGTTTGGTTTGGTTTTTGTTTGGGGGGTTTTTTGTAACTT
The DNA here is from genome assembly GCA_013399095.1 of Psophia crepitans. Taxonomy (NCBI): domain Eukaryota; kingdom Metazoa; phylum Chordata; class Aves; order Gruiformes; family Psophiidae; genus Psophia; species Psophia crepitans. The sequence goes on along the minus strand of VWZZ01005825.1, from coordinate 883,650 downwards.
GAAGAATCTTCTTTTTGTTATGTTAAGACTATATCAAATCATTCTATTATAGTGTTATTTAATATGTAAATTGTATTGCTATACATAAAATAAAGTATGGTTTTTGATGTATTTACAGACTTCTTCCTTATTTGCATCAAATACGCATAGCAGAACAGATGCACGAGTCAGTATTTCATTGTCCCAGGCGTGCAGGAGGAATGATGAGATCCAAGGCCTGCTTTAATTAGATCCCAGATTTCCAAGCAGGACTCAGCTGGGAACTGTCTCTCAGTCACTTGACAGCGGAGATGGCCGCTCCTTTCTTAATTGACTATCGGGGAGCTGCCAGTAACCCCCTTCCCTCTCCACCACTGGTCCTCCCCAGGCTGTTGGCACCCACAGAAATCCCTTTTGGAAGGGGACCGTCTCCATGAGAGCGGGACCTGAGAGCCTGAGCTGTGCTGCCAGCTCCTTGGGGTGTGCGCTCCCGCAGGTCGGGGGCTGGTTTGTGAGCAGGCTCTGCCTGGAGGAACGGGGGCTTCCACCAAGCCACCGCCACCCGATTTACTGGGCTCACCGCTCAGCTAACCCCGGAGCTGTGGGAGAAAAGGCAGGAGTACTCGTGCCCATCTCAGCAGGCTGGGAGGGAGGGACAGATGTTCCAAATCCTGGAGACAGAGCTGCAGATACTCCCCACGGAGTGCATCTAGCCGTGCCCGCCCCGCTGCATCCGAGCCAAGAGCTGCCACTGAAACGGGCGTGTGTCGCACCATCGACGTTCGGTTTTGTGCAACAAAACCTCGGCAGCGCCGTGCGTCACCTCCAGGGCCGATTCTGTGCTGAGTGCGTGTGTTACTTTTCCGTTGCTCTTGTGGGAAAACCATTTGGGTCTGCGGGTATCTTCTCTTTCAGATCTGTTGCCGGCACGCCTGCCTGCAGCTGCCCGGGCTGGGGGAGCCTTCAGCCAGGCAGCTCCGGGGCAGTGCCTGCCCATGGCCAAAGCGCATCAATAGCTGAAGTGGTTTGTTGATGTAAAATTGCTGGTTAAAATCAATGCACTGTACATCTGCCTCCTTTTGTGCTGCTGCGTTCGTACCGGTAAGGTCTGCAGTTTGGCTGGATGGGAGAAAGAGGGAGCAGGACGCTAGTCGGGGACTGCGATTAGCGTGACACCGCAGTGCCAGCAGAGCCCAGGAGTTCACAGCGAGCCTCCTCCAGCCCTCGCCCCAGGGCACTGCCTCATGTTGCACCCCAGCCGCACCCCAGCACGGCCCGCAGGCTGTGCCCACACTGCTGCTCAGGGCGCGGACGTGGGAGGGCAGGGAGCTGCTCCCCCGCCTGCCGGGGGGGCTCTGGGCGATGCTGCGACAGCAAGAAGAGCCCCGTGCCCTCTGCATGGGCAGGGTTGGGCACTGGGGCTGGCACCCAGGGAAAGCTCCTCTGCCCGGCTTGGGTGCCCTCATACACGGAGAAGACGGCAGCCCCTTCGTGCGCAGGTAGGTGGGTGCTCAGCGCTTTGTGACAGCAGTACGGGAAAAGAGCTGCTTAAATACCCCTTGTCTGGAAAGTGCCTGAGAGATGGACCCGCTGGCAAACGACGTGAGTCAACACCTGCAAGAAAAAGAGGAACACAGGTCGGCAGGTCTAACCTGGGACCAGGTAAGGAAACCCTCCCAAACTGCTCACAGCAGGTTTAAAACGGTATCTTGAAGGGAGGGAGAACCACACAGGGAAACGATGAAACCCCACTGAAGACAGGCAAAAAGAGAGCACCAGGAATGGTCAGTGATCTGGAAACCCTCTAAGCAAAGGCAGGATGAACTGGGATGCTGCCTGGGGAGATGCTGGAGAGGGACAGCCTGGGTGATGCCAGGGTGGTGGGGAGGCTGCGGGGTTAGTATTCTGGTATTTTAAAGGAAGGGTGTCATCTTCTCCCTACATCTTTGGTAGATATGGCAAGAAATAGAGCTTGAACAGATACGAGGAAGGTAGGCGTGGGGCAGTGGAAATGTCTATCCATCTTTTAGATTGGGTATTAGGAAAAAATTTCTTCCCTGAAAGAGTTATCAATCACTGGAACAGGCGGCCCAGGAAAGTGGCTGAGTCACCATCCCTGCAGGTATTTAAAAGATGCATAGATGTGGTGCTTAGAGACGTGGTTTAGTGGTTGGACTTGGCAGTGCAAGGTTAAGGGTTGGACTTGATGATCTTAAAGGTCTTTTCTACCCAAAATGATTCTATGGCTCTATTCTGTGGTTCTACGATCTCCTAGGACAATGATGCAAGAAAAAAAGATTTGTCTGTGGCAGTTACAGAAATCAGGACAGCCCAAGGCCACCCCTGAAGTGCTCAGGCCGCCGCTATCTACGTGTTCATTAGACGGCAGCAGCTCCGAGGTGGAGCCCCCAGCCTGCGGCACCCTGTGTGCACCCAACGCACGGGGCAGAGCTCACCAAGGGGCAGGGTGGCTGTTCCTGAACTGACCCTCACCCTGAGCTCAGCAGCAGCCGCCTGCCCCCGCAGACCTTGTCACCGTTCTGGCAGCATGGCATTTGGGTCCCTCCTGAGTCGTCCTGGTGAGCAACAAAGGTGGGGACAGGAGAAAAGGCAAAGCCTTGGAGAAAGTGCTTGGATTCTGTGCTTGTGCCGGGGAAGAGACCTCCATCCAGTGGAAACATGAGCCAGCAGTGTGCCCAGGCTGCCAGGAAGGGCAACCGTGTCCTGGGGGGCACTGCCAGCCGGGCCAGGGACGGGATTGTCCCACTCTGCCCTGCACTGGGGCGGCCTCACCTCCAGTGCTGGGGGCAGGTTTGGGCACCACAGTACAAAAAGGACATAAAACTATTGGGGAGTGTCCAGAGGCGGGCAACAAAGGTAGGGAAGGGTCTAGGGGGAAGGCGTGTGAGGAGAGGCTGAAGGTCCTTGGTTTGTTCAGCCTGAAGGAGACTGAAGGGAGACCTCATGGCGGCCTACAGCTTCCTCCCGAGGGGGAGCCAAGGGGCAGGCGCTGATCTCCTCCCTCTGGGGCCCAGCGACAGAACCCCAGGGAACGGCATGAAGCTGCCACAAGGGAGGGTTAGGTTGGAGATCAGGAGAAGGTTCTTCACCCAGAGGGTGGTGGGGCCCTGGTACAGGCTCCCCAGGGCAGTGGTCACCGCCCTGAGCTGGGCTGAGTTCAAGCAGCGTCTGGCCAACGCTCTCAGTCATCTGCTGTGATGGGGCTGGTCCTGTGTGGGGCCAAGGGTTGGGCTGATGGTCCTTAGGGGTCCCTTCCAATTCAGGGTATTCTGTGATTCTATGTACCAAGTAGTTCATTAGTACTTTGGCAACAAAGATACGATATACCAGCACCTCCTACTACTAACAATAGGCCTGAATTAATTGGTGGTATCAGGAGATCCCAACTTGTTCTGCAATAAATAGCTGACGAGTTTAGCCTTTAAGCCTTCCAGAGGCTGCTAGCAGTCATGCTAAGCAGGCACAAATAATAGCAGCATTTTTATTAAATGGATTCAAATGCCAGAAGGTGTGCTTTCAAGACCTTTTGCAACATAAAAATAATTTTGATCAATGGTTTGGTCCCAGTCCTATTACTTAGCCACTTCAAGCTCCACAAAGTGCTTCATGCACCAACGTGCCCCCCCCGCCCCAACCTGCTGGCAGCTGCCTTATTGATCACTTGTGGTTTCAGTTTCCCCTTTGCTGCCAATCAATGGTTTTGATGTCTCTCTGACTTTGTAATGCTTTAAGAAGCAACACTTCACAAGGCAATCTTTCCTGACACTGTGTTCAATTAATCTGACAGTCACTGGGCTCGCTTTTCTTTTCTAAAGTTGTTATCTTCCTTATGTCTTGAAATCCTTGTTTAGGAGTTGACGCCTGCTTTGCTGGGGTTTTATGTTATGGTTTTGAATTTTGAAAAGATTCTGCATTTCAGTTCCATGTCTCTTATGGGAGCGGTTTCCAATATTTCATCTTTCACTGTCTCTGTGTCCGTGAGCCATGCCTTCTGTGTGCCTCATCATTTCTGTCACTCCCAAACTCAAACCGTGTTGGTCGTATGTCCCATATCACAGGATACTCTTGCACAAGATCTACTCATAAATACTTTGCTCCTTTATCTAAGGAGCTGCTGAAAGAGGGAGTTTCTGAGTCAACATCAGAAGAAAGCCAGAAGGTATATGTGTTTTGTCTTGGAAGGATAGCGTAATTGGCTGGAAGCCCAAGGCTTGATCGAAGGGAGTGTGGCACAACCTCCCACCAGCTGTTTTGCTGTTTTTTTTATGATTTAAAATGATGCCCCGTCTGAAATATGTGGCCCTGCAGGCTCCTATGTAACGTAGATGTTTTTCTGCACAGTTTAGACTGTGTGGGTCCCAGCTTTCTCTGGGGATGATGCCTGCAGCCAGGAGGGAGCAGAGCAGGGAAGTTTTTCCTACCCATGAATCTGGCCTAAGATGAGTTTGAGACAGCAGTGGCTACTTTCGGTACTGCTCCATAAAATGTATTGCTGCTCTGGTCACAGGTACCATATACATATGGAAGATGACGTGCAGTCTCGTTAGTTGGTGTCACACTAGCCATCACAAGTTAGACCTGAGGGAATGAGACACTGAGGCAACAGAAGGAACCTCCAAATAAATCCCAGACAGTGTAAGAAGTCTAGTACAGGCTCTGGAAAAATATTTTCCCATCCTAATAGAGAAACTGTGTGTTGACGGCCGTGCACCACACAGACCCACAGTCCCTCCCCGCGCCATCCATTGCCCAACGCCTTGCCACATCTCCGCGTGCTGCTATGGAGCATGCGACAGCGATAGCAGCTACTGGGGTGGAAACAGCAGTAACATCTGACCAGCCCATTTTCTGCTGATTTACACCAATTTCACACTGGGTAATCAGTCAGCTGTGTGTGGGACAGATGAAGACTTGACAGTCTGCTCGCATAAGAAATCGGTGTGCCCCACAGTCACTTAGGGTGGTCAGCGTGTGCTCATCCTTTGGTTGAGGCGCTTCCTTCACACAGACATTTAGGGAGGCAGGAAATACTGGTGACAATGACACTCACCATGAATTTCATAGAATGAGAGCTAAGGGAGGGAGAACTCTATTTCAAATAATATCCATTTAGCACATGGCACAGCAAGTTCTCTAGTTCAGCACCAGAGCTCCGAGGTGCTGCATGCCCCTTCTTTCTGCAAGAGGGGAGGACTGTAATCCTCCTCAGTTCCTTGCTGAGCAGAAAAAGCAAGGGGAGAGCTGATGAGCTTGATTGCAGGATAAAATGATATCTTTAGCGTTCTCTCAGCCAAGGCATGGGAGGAAAATTATGATGTCTTAGCGAAAGCCTGCCTGTTTTCTCCCTGCAAAGAGGTTCCTACGCAGTGCACAAGAGGAATGGAATGGGGGTGTCCTGCACGTACTAGATAAATGAGCAATTTTCTGCAACAAGGTGCTTATCAGGTTTCATCAGCAGATGATCAAGAAGAATAGAAAACCATAGAAAAACAATAAATTGAAGCCTTCATTACATGCAGCCTGGTAGGACCATCAGCACCACACAGCTTCACCCTCCAGGAATTTTTCCTAACAGGCTCAAATCATTATCTTTAATGGTTTGGCTCAGTGTCAGAACTGTTGGACAAACTTGGACCATCAGATGAACATTCTGATTCCAAGTTGTAGTTTTACTTTAAAATATCATTTAATGTCATTTAAATTCAATATAATTTCATTCATGAAATTGTGAATTGACATTTGTAGATGTCGTGGCAACTAAACCCAGCGCACCCACTCGCTCACTCCCCTCCCTGGTGGGATGGGGGAGAGAATCAGAACAGCAAAAGTGAGAAAACGCACAGGTTGAGATAAATTAACTTTACCCCAGCCAAAACCAGCACAGTAGAGAACATCAGGCTGCAGAACGTCTGGCGTGTTCAAATGCCATGGGTGTGCCTGTGACCAAAACAAGCTGTTGGCTGTTGTAGCTGTAACATAGCAAGCTGTACAAAAATAGCTGACGCAGAATTAAAGGTTTAAGCTATTTAACACTTCATTTAGCTAGGTACAGAAAGTTTATCACACTTTGCACCTAGCAAAGAATGTCCTTAGTTTTGCTTAATATTAGCCTTCAAGCTGAAGAAAACCATTAGTGGAGGGGAAAAAAAAACATGAAAACTCTTAAAAGTTCAGTAACTGAGGTTATGAAAGGCTCTGCCTTCTGAATTTTAGTGCTTTAAATAAGCTTCCTTACCACTTAAATCCAATTTTCTAGATAGCCTCTTACTTTGAGCCTGTTAGACATATGTTATGCCTTTGCCTGAAAGTCTTGTAGTGACCTGTAAATTGATTGCAGCCTGTGAAATTGGCCATAAATAAATCTGTGCTTTTTTTTTTTCCTATTTTCTTTTTCTGAAATAAAAAGGATGCAGGTGGCTTGTCTACTGTGAGGTTACAGATCCTGTATGCATTTCAGAAATGCTTTTGACCTCCCAGCAATGATGTAGCTCCTGGAATCTGTAGGAGCTCTCATGAAGCCAAGATGACTGAGTTTGTCGATAATGCCACTATGAAACAAAAAAACCTTAAATTCTTCTCAATCTTTGTTGTTCGTTATCACAAGTACATGTGCAATAAGCAGGGGTTTATTCACCTCACAGATTTACATATCTCATAGCAGTCTGCTGCCTAAGAATGAGGCGTAGCACAAACACACCCAATTGGTTTCACGCGGGTATCAGTTTAAAGAGTTCTACAACATTTGCTTATCTCATTGTTCGTGTTTACAATTTGCATGTGTTAAAAAATGTCCTGTATCTCTCTTGCCTCGTAGCACCTCCACAATAGCAGAGTGCCATAGCCAGCTCTCCCATCGTTACATCTTTATCATATTCACCCCGTGAACTGAGAGAACATTTCGTGACTGTGTAGGAAGAAAAACTCATTCAACTGAACCTGGTCAGACGAGCAGAGCCGTGTCGTAACACGGTTTCCTCTATCTGCCAAAATCTTCCTCCCAATTCCCAGCTTGAGTCATGGCCGCCCCACCAGCCAGGGCTCAGCACCTTCCAGCCCCCAGCAAAGATCAATGACTGGTCTCTGATTCATCAGCTTTAATAGTTTCTGAAACACATTGTTGTGCTGGTATCCGCAGGAATCGGGAAGATTAAGTACGTAACTGCCAAAAAAAATATATTAAGCTGGAGTTTGTCACATAAAAGGTACGACAAAAAGAAAAAGAATAAGCACCAAAATGACAAGTGGAAAGAACACAGTGATTTAATATAAATGGCATAAAGTTGTTCAAATTACACCAAAGTTCGCAAATAAGGGATATTAGCTGCCTCCCCCCACCCCCACTTTTTATGTCCCTATTTCCTTCAGATTATCCCTGGTTTTGTGCTCCTGCTGCTGCATGCAACCGGGAGGCAGACAACATTCCAGAACACGATAAAGCTAATTTTGCAAATGATCACCAAGTCCCAGACACGTGGCACAGAGTGTTGACCCGGCCCGATGCCCTCCTGGTGGTTTCCAGTTTGTTCAGAAAATTGCTTTGAGGAAGCTGTATCCCCACAGACTATGCCGGATGAGGAAAGTCTGTTCTCACACACCTACCACAAATCCCACCACTTTGGGTGCTTGACCAGATATTTGGTATTAACAGGCACTTAATCACAGCCTCAGCAATGAAGACAGGGCTGATGTCTTCCTTGGCACACAGCCACCCCCTGCCCAAATTTTCTGCCTGAACCATCTCTCATCCTCTTTTCTTGCTCAGACTATACAGCTGTCCCTTTCCAAAACAGAGAGCAAAGCCCCATTATGTTATTTCCTTCTTACTAAGTCCAAAAAGCATGTCCCAAAAAAAGCTAATATTAACTTTGGCAATTGGATTCCTTGCCTTTGGAGCTCTTATTCCACATTCTGCCTGCACTTACAGAGATTTCAATCTTTATCGATTTTTCTGTGCCACCTCTCAGCATCCTTCCTAGGCAGCATGATGCATTAACTTTCCATATAATGAATATTCCTGTTTGGTTCTGTACTCTGAAATACACCCATCTCTGAATGAGATTTCAACGCTCTGCATTGCTGATTTTCAGCTGCATGCCATAGCCCTTGTTTTTCATAGGCTGGGAACACCAAAAGAGCCCTCTAGACCCGAGGTCTTGCTTTTAACACAATCACTGTTGTATTGGGGGGCGGAGGGGAGGGGGCAGGAGAGCTTTATATTTTTTAGACTAGTTCCAACAATAAAGTTATTAAAGCTATTTTCCACCTTGCAAGAAAGCTACCTGATGATGATATTGTCCCTGCCTTTTAAACTAATTTTATTTCAATATGGTACATTTGCAGTCATCATAATCCTATTGTTGCATGTTATTCCCAGTATAATGACTGAAAATGCTGTTGCTTAGGGGAAGGGGTTTGTTCTGGTTTCTGTGGGTTAGGGTTTTCCTGTTTAATTTTGTCTACTGCTATAATAGCAAAAGATAAGCCAATTTATTCACTAAAATCCTTCCTATCCATTCCTTTGTTGACTTCAGTTTCCGGTGAAGGATACAAGGTACTTTTGCAAAGCAATATGAAGACAGACCTACAGTTATTCTGCTAAAGGTGGGCTGCATCCACACTGCTAAGCATCTGCCCCAGCCATAGTGCAGAGCAGGTAGCAGCCTTGCAGTTCAGCTTCTCACAGGAGATGATAATATATATATATAGCTGTAAAGCCGTATAGTCAGCTCCTCCACACTGGGTTTGGAAAACAGTAGCACTAAATCCATAGCATCTCCAGGGTGGCATCTCCACAGCACTGGGGACATCCGTAGCCTTCCTAAGCTGAGTGGCAGCAGACTTCCAGATAAAAGAATTCCAGATATTTTAATTTACTCTTAACTTCTTGCTGGATTTTAAGCATTCCTTTTCAACTTGTGTAAAACGGATGATGGTTGGTTTCGCACCACACTGTTACAACTCTCGTAGCTTACATCCTGCTTTCCAAAAACATTTTGAGTCCCAGACTTGAGGGAATTTATACAGTAATGAGAGTGGAATTTTAGCCTTCTTGCAATGACGATTTTTGTGTTAAGCCCATGAACCCCGAAGGCTTTCTCAGATATCCAACTGAACCTGAGCTCCAAGGTGAGTAGGAGGTACCCAGTGACCAGGTTGGTGCAGGAGGCTGTTGCCCCACTTAGAAACCCACCTACAGTTAGGGGATACAACTTGATTGATATGGAATAGTTGTTGCAGGGCGGTGACTTCCAGAGGATGTCATTTCATGTAACTCGTTGAGCTGTTCTGTGCACAGCTGTAACAAAACGCTTCCTCATGAAACCGTTGTTGCCTCTGCTCGGTTCAAAACCTGAGCTTCCTAACCATGCAATGGTAGGAGAAAAATAAATTTCTCCCTCTCCTTGCACCTGAGTTTTAGCTGACACCTTTCCTATTTACAGTAGGATCTTGTCAAGCACAAGCAAGTGCTGAAAGACAAAATAGTCTTTAAAAAGTGACCTCGTATTATATGTCCATTACTGCCATGTTTTGTATTAAACTTCCTTTTATAATAGTTAGCAAGAATTAATAGATATTTTCACAAATAGGTCTCCATTGTTACAGGTGATTACAGAGTTCAGCAGGTTGATTATTACTGCAACAGAGCATTATCTGCTGATGAGCTTGTAACCCATGTTATTCTTATCTGCTAGGTGCTCATATTATCCATTAATAATTTATAAACTAGGCTCATTATAAGGCTGTAGTACGGACTGTGACAGATTGCAGCACCAACAGGCAGTACCCAAGCACTACGAAGATTCTCTATGCAGCTAATCCCAGCTTCGTTATGCATTCTCCATTTAGATGTTATCGAGCACTGTTGATATTCTGGAAGGTTCCACTTCTTCCTAGGACGTGGTTATCAATAATGCGTGTACTGCATTACTGACGCCTGTAGCAGAAGCTTAGCTCTTGCCGGTGTATCGGTATAGACAGATTTGGGAACAAGACCAAGAGTTTGCTCACAGTCTTTGAAGTCAGCAGGGCTCTACACAGGTTTGTGGGCGTGAGCGCAGTGGTGAAGCCACAGCAATGGACAGCTCTGCTCTCCTTCCCATCTTTGAACTGGGCCCTTCAATCCTCCTTTCACAGGAGTTCTGCCTCGTGCCTGAAGGTACAGCTTCACCAGTACACTAAACCGTGTTTCCTGTCCGTGCCATGCCTACATTAATTTCACTAAAATGGCCACAGCATAAAATACTAAACCTAAGCAGAAGCACCTGCTGTAAAATGTCCTGAGAAATTGCCAAAGGACTGGGAGTGGATCTTTTCCTGATTTGTATGTGCAGAAGATGTAAAGCTTGGGAAAAAGGTCTTTTATGCTTAAGTCTCTCATTTTTCACAACAGTCCCTTTCCAGAGCTAGCTAAATAGCAAGCCAACATATATTTTTTACAAAATCCTCTGTACTTGACTGTTTTTTGCCACTTCTCCCTCACAAGGTGGAATGCAACGCTGACAACCATGAGCGCTCAGCTGCAGTGTCTGACTTTGTGAAAATTAATAGGAAAGCTGGAAAGAGGAGGTTGCTCCCAAAAAGGGTAGCATAGCCATTCATGGTGCACACACGCTTGTTAAAATCCATTTTTCTGAATTCATGACAGCACACCTTTCCTTGGAGCCCCTTCAGGCAGGAGACGCTCTCAGGACATCCAGGAAGAGCAGCTGGTCTGGGCAGATTCTCAAGGCAAAAATCTGGGCTTCACTGAAGCCACTGGCAAAGTTCATTTTGACTTTAGCGGAGCCAAGATTTTACTGTCACGTTATCACTAAATCTCTTGGCTTTCAGCATTACTGCATATTTTCCTGAGCAATTTTAGGCATATCTATTTCAGTCTTCTGACAAAGATATTTATGATGAATAGTAGTTATTCTGTTGTAGCAGTACCCTGGGACCTTAGCTGTGGACCCATGTGCATCATCAGTAGCAGTGTGTGGGTGCATAATAAAGAGACAGGTTCACTCTTTATTTATGTATGGTGCTCTTTACCTTCTCCTCAGACATTGACGCAAAGGAGTTTAAGCTGAGGAATAAACATGAAGATGTGGAGACAATCCTGGTTGTGGATGTGACAGACTGTCAGAGCCTGGTAAGAATTACTGTCTGTTGCTCTTCATCACTGTCCCTGGATATCCTCTTAGAAACAGGATACAGTACGAATATTCCTACACACTCAGCAATACTTTTCTGCCTGTGTTACGTTGGGAAGATCTGTCTGGAAGATCAGTGGTGTCGTGGTAAACAGATCTGAATCCTGCACCCTGACTGCAAATGGATGGTTCTTTCTAAAGCACTTCTATGATGTGTGCCTCATTCTTCCGTAGCTACAAATGGGGCTCTGTAGAACATTTTGACAGTTTAAAAAGAATTATGCCATTTCTAACTTAGTGTTTCCACTGAGATTAATCTGGTGTTCAGACATGTATTTTGGCCTAGAAAGAAGCTGGTAATCTAAGTGCCTTTTAGAAGTTTTACTCAAAGTAAACAAATAACTTTTCCAAGCAGCATTTATTGTAAATCCCAGTGTTGTGGCTATGAGATCTTTCATTGTCTCTCTTCCTCCTCATCCCCATATCATGCTGAGTAATTTTCTAAAACTAATCCAACTGCTTTTCTGTAAGCAAGTGAATGAGATCTAAACACAGACTACGCCAGGAAGATGATGAAAAGGCAGGCGTATGTTATCATAACTTCCCAGCCTTCCAAGGGTTCCATTTCCTCATAGTCTTGCAAGCATAAGCAATGAGACCAAACAAACAAAAACTCTCAATAAATTACAGGGGAAAAGAAAACCTCCTTTCTTCCTCAGAACCTCTGTGGGCTTTGCAAACACACAGTTCGTTAGAAGATAATTCCTTATACAGGGTTACTTATCTGGCTGAGACAGGAGCACTTAGGTTCTGCAGTAAAAGCACCTCAGCTTGGAAGAAAAGGGCAGGGGGGGCCAAACAAGGTGAAGAGCTCATCCTTAGATGGGTATTTCCTCTCTGCTCTATTCTAAACACTAGCAATTAATGTTCTCTACTTTAAGAGGAGCAAATTCTGCAGTAGCTGCTGGTTCCAGTGCACGGTGAGAGCTGCTCCTGACACTGCCACACAGCCTGGGGTCACACGCTCAGTTCTGCAGACTCCCAGGGAGGAAGAGGGACTGCCTGGCCAGAGGCTGCTCAAGTTGTGGTCCCAGGTACATCCTGCCGCACATTGCACCGGCGGCTGTCAGCCCTTAAGGTTTCCCTTGGTTTGGGTATTTGCAGAGCACAAAAAAGGATGAAGATCAAGAGCAATTAAGCTGCTTTTATCATACACACAGACACTAGTGTGAGGTGGTGTGGAATGACAAAGCGGATCACCAGCCGCAGCTACTGCTCAGCACGGGCAGCGGGTATTGGTGTGGGTATCTGGGTCGGTGTGCCTGCTCTGCCCCACTCCTGCCACCCCACGGGCTAAAGCTGAAGGCACATGGAAAAGAGCAGTTACCTGAAGAGCCAAACACAATGAAGTAGAGCTGAAGTCCGTTAAAGTTTCTCTTTATTGATCCACTTTGGTTCTCTCTCTCATAGTGCATCTCTAAAAAGACTCAGTGACTGAATGGTTTCTGACTTGTGTAATTCCAATGTTTCCGTCCCAAATTAACTGGCGTTTTATATTTTTAAAAATGCTGAGTTCCCTTTCAGAATGAATTCCTACAGTTTCTTTTCTTCATCTGGTCTCTGATTTTAAATGAATGCTACTCTTAATTCTATGCTATACCTACAGCGGGAGATGTGCCCCAGAATTTATTCCTCTAGTGTCCAAAAGTGCTTGACAAAGAATACTCAGGTTACACTGAAAATGATCGTTTATTGCCAGAGAGGACATTTTTGGGGAGGTACCTTCAGCACCTTGGGGTGATGTACCTTGCTACCTCCATCTTGCTGTGTGGGATTTAGGCCATGGACCCCAACAATGCTTTCACGATCTTTCCTACAGGTAACACCCACAGTCTCTTGCAGATGAACAGAAACTAATAACCACTTGTTCGCTTGGCTACGCTCTTCTAGTGCAGAGACAACAGTCCCTTCTCAGAGTCTATAACAGCCTAAGCCAATTCAAAGTATATAAAAGTTATGAACTACATTTTTTAAAATAGAACCGGGGAAGCATAATTTTAATCAGCCCCATTTGATTATTCCATTTGGCACAATGTGTAAAGAGGTATCACAAATTATTTTGAGAGATTAGCCAATTACAGAGAGCCATTTCCAGAGAGGAAATTTAGGGCATCTCGCTAACAGCTTGATTTATACAGCAGTCCATATTTTAGCAACAGATCATTTGATTGCTTACATAAACTGGTTTCATTTCACTTGCTTTTAAATACAGAAAAATTGTAAGTAGATGAGCAGCTGGATGAATAACAGAACCAAGGAGCCTGGTTTCCTATGGATTTGAGTTGGTAGGAAAAAATCCTGCATGGACCCTCTGACATCTAGCTAGCGGTAAGCTCTCCATGTAGCCTTTCTTCTTCTCTGAATAGCCATCTGTTTTCACAAAACATTTAGAACTGCAGTGGTTTTGGGACTAGTAACCTTGGCGTTGAATTTAGCTGCAATTGGTCAACTTGAAAAATCACAGTAGAGAGAGATGTGAAAGATGTGTGCATGTGTGTGTGCACAGCTGCATGTACACACACAGAGCATGTCCGCATCAGCCTCATTTCATTAAAAAAAAATGCTCTTTAAAAAACTGATATAAACCACTGCAACTCTACAGCCTCTACCAGAGTAATGTCCATTTTCAGAAACTGAAGAGCTATCAACTGATATCCTTCTGTGATACGGTTTAATGAAGAAAATAAATGATACTCCCTAAGGAAAGTCATTTTCTCATTCCTTTGAATGTATTTCTGTTCTCATATTTCTTACTGAACTTACTGCTTCATCTTTCCAAAGAAAATCTCCTTTACTACATTATTGCTAAGCCGAAACATAAATGACAGAAAACCAAGCGCTGACCCTTTTCACGTCAATGGCAGCACTGGCATTTTTACCCAGTTATTTTAAAGCCTGGACTCTATAGTGCTGTCCATAACTCTGATCACAAATAGAGCCCTGCTCAGCAAAGTCAAAGGCAGTCAATTGGGCAAGAAAATCTGAGGATGTCATTAGAATTTGCTGTTATTTTAATATTTTAAACTGACAGCATTTGAAAACCAACTTGAAAGCTGAAATTTAAATTCACCTGCCGTTCTGTGCCTTAGGCTATGAAATAGGTTCAGACAAACAGCCAACCACAAATAATGTCACACAGGACTTTGTAATACAACGCTCACAGTAAGATCACAGCAAATAGAAGTTTACATTAGGAAGCCTACACAGACAGAAAGATCTTCACAACACGGAGCTATTTTGTTAAGAACATTCTCCTTCCAACAATGGTGTAGCAATACTCTACACACCTACGTAGCATGGGTGTAACTGCAAGCAGACTGCAGAAGCTCTGCATTACGTGGTTCATTGCTGATTTTCCCTCTGCAATACTACTCATAGCCAGAGGCGTAGGGCAGCAGGTGACTTGGAGCTTTAATTTCCAAGTTTTCTCTCAAAAACGACTAGCAGCTGATTACAACATTCACATTGGTGATGTGACTCTGGAATTTCACCAGCACTGCTCAGCAGAACGTGGCTGCTAGGAAAGGCTTGCCATGGGAAAGGCTCTGCAAGTCAGGCTTCCCTCTGAAGGTCATGAAGAAAGCCATGTCCCAGTCACAAACTGATGAAGGTCTGTGTTAAAATGAGTCTGTTTTCCTGCTCTTCCTCTCCCTGTTCTTTCTGGAAGGCTGTCCTAGAAGTTTGCTTGTCTGATGCTTAAGTACTTTCCTCAAACTTCTCTGTTCAAGAGCAAGTTTGTTTGCTACATCCATTTGCCCTTCTGCTAGCTCTCTTTTTGCTTAAAAAGCTTTTTTCCTCTGATGTTAACATTATTCAGGTATTAGTAGAAAACAATCAGATACTCTTCCTGCTTTTGTTTGGATAAATAAGCCAAACATTTTAATCTCTTCTCACAAAACGAGCTCATTCCGTTATCTTGATTATCCTAAAACCTTTTCTATACCTCTTCATTTTTCTTGAACTTGGGTGACCAAAACCACACCACAACCATGGCAGCTGGTCAAATAAGCAGAGTGGCCCATAACTGGCTTGCAAGGAGCTCAGCTGGACAATTCTCTCAAAAGGAAAGAGGAGGGAGGTCCTTCATCCTTTCCTCCATTTGCTGATTATCAGTAAACCTGAGAAGGGGTTTAAACTGAAGGACAGACTGCGTGCTGTAAATTGGGATTAGTGTAGATTATTTGCCTCCCTTGGATTCATTAATTAAGCTGTTATACTACTTCGGTAACCCTCGCTTCTCTCTGCCTCCCATTCAGCCATACAAAGCAAATATAATGTGTTGCTATTTATTCTTCACACAGTGTTATAAAGCAAAGTTGATTCATTTTATGACACAGGGCTTGAGATATTTAGATTCTGTTTGCTTTTCTTAGATTTATGTGAACATGCTGCTTGCTTCTCTGCTTTTAGTATGGTTATTAATGTTCTAAAGGTTTTGTTACATTCTGTTTACTTTCATTCATTCAAAATTTAAAACATGTCCGGAGGAGAATTGTTTATCCAAACAGTATTTCGTGTTTCTAAAAAATGTAACTCCTCTCCAGGGAAAACAAACAAACAAACAAACCAAACCATAAAAAACCCAAACCACAACCAAACTCCGAAACAAAAACAACAACCAGATTTCATAGAAGCAAAACAGAGGAAAGAGATTAGGCAAAAAGACAAGATATTGCGTATCTTTTAAAATCTGCTACGAAGGCTACTTTTGAAGGTCCTAATTTCTGGTTACCTGACACAATGCCATTACACATTTATTTTTTTAGCAGTGCTAAGGGCACCACTCAACATTATTTAAATTGCAGTTCTGAGCACCTGGCTGTGCTGAAAATCAGGCCTTATATGAGTCAAGTTGGTCATTTCCTCTGAATGAACACTGAAGAAAACACTGGCTTTGAGCGAGTTGGTTCAGACTATGAATCCACCCTGGCAGCGAGGGGAGCAGAACTCGGGTTTTCTGACTGACTGATCAAATGACTCGACTGTGCTATCACCAAGAAAGAGAGTTTAAAGAATGACTCTGAAAGGTTATTTTCACTGAATTGCTGAGTACATAAAATGTGTTGAAAGAAAGGGTAAAACTTCTTGAAAGGCTTTAGAAATGGTTATATTTATAATCTGTTGTGGTAGGATTTTCCAGTCCAGTGTTCAGTGAAGCTAGACTGACAAATTTATTATAGTTATAAGGCTGAGAAACCTATTAGAAGAAATATAATAGAAGGTACATTTTGGTGAAGCTTTAATAGGAACTGAAACAATTCGACAAAAGACTAAATTTGGTAAGGAGGGAAAAGTCATTTATTAAATCTTTCTAAAAAGATTGACTGACCTTTCTTTAAAAAGAGTGGGGGGTTTTGTAAAAGAATGAATAGCTCAACCTTCGCAACAACAACCTAGTAAAAGGGTTTATTAGAAATTGGCTTCTTGTGCAAGTTCAGTTATTTTCATTGTCAATAAATGCTGGTGTTATGCAATAAGAGAAGCATTGTTGCCTCTCTAATTTCTCTCAGGGATTGAAGAAAAACTCACGACAAAAGCATTCAAAATCTAAACTGAAATACAGGAGAGAGCACTCCTCCTCAGGTTTGTATGGCAAAAACCTGAGATGGAAACTATGGGCTGAGAATTCAGCTCATAAGGAAAGTGTGCCAGGACTGTGAAGGTGGTGTTAGTTCTTCTACCTCTGCTTACCGTAAAAGTCAAGCTATTAATATCAGGCATCATGACAGCCACATAAATGCACATATTAAAATTCAAAGTACTTTTTGCTTCTGTAGATGTATCATCATTACAGAATAAGACAATTTTAATGTAAGACCAGATGGCAGCAGCATTACTTACTTACAGTGGATAAAAGTTACAGGCTGATTGTATACCCAGTGCAAACGGACTAAAACTGAAGATGGTGTCTATCATCATCCCTGAGCAAAAGCAGACACAAAGTTGAACTGTCTGGTCCATTCAAAGTGGTGTAGGAAAGTAGCTGGAAGACTGAGTAACCAGGAGTGCCCGTGTGCGACTGGCTTCAAGTCAGCATTGGCAGGCATTGCCTTGCTCCTAACTAAACCTGCCATGGTTCCAAATAGGAATCTCAGGTCAGGCCGAAGGCTTTCTGTCCACGTGGCAGGCAAGATCAGTCTCCAGGAAGTCCAGTGAACCTCCACAGGGGTGTGACAGACATCAGCTGTGCTTGGCTTTGAAGCAGATCATCACACCGATCAGGTACATAATTATAGGCACCAAGCCAGCTTCTCAAAGCTCCCTATAGAGCCCATAGAGAAAGACACCTCTGCTCCTTCAGCAAAACTCCAAAGGCACGGCCTCGTGCCCCACGTCACTGCCAAGACCAGCATCCCTCTCGGCACTGATTAGGGAGGGAGCCTTGGAAAATCAGCCTGCTCATGCATAAATCATCTGACATGACTCTCACGTAAGAGCCAAAAGGTGTCTTTCTGTCCCCCTGGTTCACATGCATCCTCGTGTTGCTCTCAGGAGGAGTTCATTCTCGGTGCTCAAGGGAAGAGGCAGTCTACATGGGTACGTGAAGTGCTGCCTGTAAGATCAGAGCCAGGCGTCCTCACACGCCATACTCCAAACAGGAACTGAGAGTGGTGGCTCTGCAAGTGTTTGTTTTCATTAGGCTTCCTGTGCTCAGTTTAGGGAAAACAGACAACAGGAGTTGTTTGAAATAAAGCTGTAATTTACTATCCTAACGTGCTGAGAAGCAATTAGATTCAAGCTAATTACTGTAAATAGTTTTTATAATTGCTTGTAAAACATTCTACTACCTGTACATCTGTTAAAGTCAGGTGAGGCCTGTAGAATTGTTTTTTTTTTAAAGAGAAGGCTTAATGTTATTACTCAAGGCCCAAACTATTTTCTTGAAATCTTCAAAAAGAAGGAGCTATGCCACAGAAACTACCGAAGGAAAGCACCTTGATGATATTGAGTGGGAGTATCAGTAAACTGTCTCAACAACTGTCTAGTTTATATTTCACAGCTGTATCTACTACTACCTGGAAAGACTGTTCCAGAACCTGAAAGGATCTTTCTCAAAAGCAATAAATAAATAGATGCATAAATTAAATTAAATAATTTGCAGCTGAGTACTGATTTTTCTTAGCTTTGTCCTATTTATCAGGTTTTTATCTCCACTTGAAGCATAAATAAAATATACTCTTCCTCATGTCCTTCTACCACAACCATTATTTTTTTTGTTGATGTTGGACAGAGTTTGGCCTGGCCCGATCCACAGTTCGATACTGCACTTTCAATGGCACACAAACCAGTTGGAGTTCCACCACCTCTGTGCCCTCACACTCACAGCTGTCAGTTCTTCCTCTTCCCACAGGTCTTCCAACTCTTGCTCTGAACTTGACCCAACTGTCTCTAGTTTTGGTCAACTATTTTTGCACCAGTTGATGGGTGCTTGACCTGTCCTGGTCTGTTGTTTGGGTTCTGGTTCACATGAAATAGGTCTCCTGGAGTCTGGGGGCAATTCCAACAAGCACATACGGATTGTTCACATTAGTTTGTTTAAGCATCCAGTAATGCGTTGCCAATTTTCTTTCAGCAAAGTGTGAAGTAACAAAATGCAAACACAGGAACGTGTTGATGGGTTGTCCTACCATTTATGAGCTTCATCTCAGCTCTAATCTTAGTACCACAGAGAAGCCAACTATTTGTAACCCTGAACAGCGCATGGGTATGAGACCTACCAACAGTAAGGTTGAGAGCCACTCCCTGAATATTGGAATGTGAAGGGAAAGAGGAACCAGAAGTCAGTTTCTGCACTTTCTAGGTTTGACACTTTATTAGCTTGCTCCTGCACTGAGAGGACATTTTCTTGCACACTTTCGCCTTTTTAGCTGCTTGTAACTTAAAGCAGCCTCGCACAGGGCTTGTGCAGTTGATTGAAATGCTGCCAACTGCTTCTGCAGCTGATAGGAAAAACTGCCAGAAGCCAAGGTGATGGCCACAAGCTGCTCTGATGGGATTTCACGGCTCTTACTGTCCTGTAGGCCTGGTATATTTTACCAATGGTATCACTTAAGAAATGTTTATGAACAGATAGACTGTGGACCTCCAAGTGGATATTAAGCTACTACAGCAACAGAGGTGCACCTCCAAAAGGTAAGTGGAGGGAAAGCAAAGCAATCAGAAATTAAAACATAGGCATTTTAAAAAAAAATGTTTTGAAGTGGTTTTGTATTAAAAACTCCTTTCCTATTGCTTTCCCTTTGAAATATTCCTGGGTTTAAATCCCAATAGATAAAAATAGTTCATTTTAAAAAAAAACTAACATATGGCAAAAACTGGTACCAGTAAATATAAGCACATAAAGCTAAATCGCGCCATTCTAAATGTTAGTAAAAATGACAAAATAAAATACTAGCTATATAAACTACGCACAGGTGTGTAGCATATTACAAGCAAAAAATATATCTTGCAATTATAAGTCTACAGTATTTATTTCGCTTGCCTGTAATTACATTTTATACATGTTTGTTTAGTAATATCAATCCAAGACATCATTTTGAGGATATAATTAACTGCATGTTAGAACAGAATGTGTTTGACTGTTTTTGTGTGTTGCAAGATTTAAGTCTGTTAGCTGTGTTTAAGTGCCACCTAGTGTTAAAATTCACCATTTCCGCTCAGGAAACCCTTTTCTCCTACATTTTCAGAGTCAAACCGAATTGCAGGGTTAAGAAAAACCTAAGGGTCACAATGCCCACGTTTCAGTGCCAACAGCAACTCCTTAATCTGTATTGAGGTGGAAACACTTCTACTGCAGACTGCGCCCAAGCCACTGAGAGACTACCCTGGTAGTGTTCAAGGGTACTCGGTGGTACTAGCGCTGCTGGGCGGTAAATGCAGGTTCTCAGGGTCTCACAGCACTGCAGATTTTCCGGTTTTTATACCAGTGACCCAACAGTAAATCCACATAACACCAGAAGTATCTAATGAAGACACGGCATCTGAAGGGGGGAACTTATAAAACTTTTTTTTCTGTAAGATGCACAGTATAACTGGAAACTGGGGGAGCAGATGACAACATGCAAGCCACAGTTAGGTGCCGGTCCATTAAGAGAACGCCTTTCCGCATGTGACTGACTCCTACCTGTAAAGCCCTGTTTCTGCAGTGACCCTCCTTGACTTCACTGTGGGCACTTCATAGATACGAGGAACCACCTATTCAAAGCTGCCTGCTGTTGGGGATTTCTGGCTGTCACTAGCAGTCTTTTTTTTTTTTAATAACTTTAAAGCCTATATTCTTGACAAGTTGGGAATGATCTAGGTTAGGTTGCTCTTCTAACGAAAAAAAGAACATTAATACTGAAAAACTAAATGCAGAGTTTATAGCTCGTTAGCTACGAACTTAAGAGTGTTTCCCCCACTGCCACGTAAAGCAGTCATTAAGAAATTATGGTTTCCATCCTGTCTCTGTTTCCGCAACACTGAACAATTGATAGTATCTGTAGCTTAACTAAAATGCTCTTTGCGTTCTCTCCACAAATGGCAATATATAATAGTGTATAAACCAAACTTCAATGTGCCTCTATTCTTTCTGAAATTCATTAAATGTTACAAGAGAGAAAGATCATTGCCGTTACAGAGAACTGGTGTAGCTCCAAGTGGAATCTGCAGAACACTCAGGCTTTCCGTTAAACTTCGTGAGACTGTAACCATTAGCTTTTCACGCTGTTAGTAACGAGGACAGGCTCCTATTTCTCCATATCATTTTTTGGAAAGTCTTATCTTTAACTCACAATGGTTTTAAAAAAAAATAAGTACTATTTATCCTGACTGCTACAATAAGCAAGGGTGAGATGTACATTAAAGAATTTATACTCAATCATATATCATAAAGTGAATGAATGCGAGTTTGTTGCAGAAATATCAAATCAGAGAATGGAGCAAATGGGAAAGATAGGATCTTTCTTCTTGGGGATCACAAGAAGAAACAGCAGAAGGATCACAAGAAGAAACTTCTGATCAGCAGTAGGAAAGGCTCGTGATGAGGCATCTTCAAGCACTAGGCTCAGAAAATGTTTATAAAGGAGAGGGAAGAACCAGCTTTTTCAGAGGAGCTTTTAAAAAACACCTGTGGCTGCACATGTGCTTAAATCTATCAGGTGACAACGAAGAAAATGAAGAAAAATGAACTTTCAGCTGTATTTGGCTTATAAGTGTTTTCTGTGAAGGACAAAACCTTCCCAGAGAAGTGGATCAATTGTGCTTTTTGGAAAAGTACTTGGTGAAAGTCTGACTGAGAAGGCCTTGTGCCACCTCAGTAACTCTTCAGCTTTGAGGCCTGAAGAAAATTCTTCAGCAATTCTGCTCTGAAATACGGAGAGGGCCAGGTCCCACCGCAGGGCTCGAAACCGCAGGTGGACAACTCGGCCGGCACCGGCAGCGCGCTCCCCGCGCCACAAAGGTAACGCCGTGCCGTCTGCAGGCAAGGTAACAACCGGCGCCGCATGCCGGTCCCCCTCACTAGGGACCGCGGGAGAGGAGCGGGCCCCGGAGGGCGGGAGAACAGGCAGCGCGAAGCCTCAGCAACGCCTCAACCTCACTCGGAGCGGGGTCACTCTTCCTCGGTGGTTTTGGGCTTTGACCAAACTACTCCTAAACCTCCCGTGCGTGGAGCTGTGGGGGGGCCCCGAGCGATGAATCGCCCGCCCGGTCCTGCCCGTCTCAGGGCCCCGCTACCCGCGGGTGGGGCGGCCCCTCAGCCGTAACGGTCAGTGCGCGAGACCGCCCTCCAGCCACCCCTCGGCTGCGATTGGGTCCTGCGTCCTCTCGCTCCGCCAATCACAGCGGCGAAGGCGGATCCCGACCTCATCTGATTCCTCCTACTGTGGTGCGACAGGACCAATCAGCGCCTACGGCTATGCTCCACCTTTCCGGCCGTCTCCATGGCAGCAGGGGGGGAAGGCTAAGGAGTCTTGGGGGCCATGGTGGGTGGGCGCTTTCCTTTTCGAAGGCGGCGAGTCTGCAGGTAAACTAGGTCTGTCTGTTTATTTACTTTTCTTTCCTGCCTACTCCCACCGCAACCCCACAAAACGGCATATTACGACGGGCTCGTAGTTGTGTCCCCACACACACACCTTTGCCAATGGTAAGGGCTAAGGGCGGCTCCTGNCGCCGCCCCTGGGCTGAGGCGCCTCCTGAGGGCTGGCGAGCGGGGAGGGGGCGGGGGCGGGGGCCTGCTCGGGGGGGAGGAACTGCCCGCAGCGGCCCAGCCCGCCTCGCCTCACGCCTTGGCAGTCGCCCGGGGAAGCTGCGTGTGAAGCGCTTGCCCCGCGGTGCCTCGGGCGGAGGAGGCTCACGCTGGGCGCTTGCCTGCGGCTGCCGTTTGTAAGCTGGGCTCCCCTACAGAACGGAGGTGCGTGCGGATGCGCTCCCCGCACCCTTTCGTTTCTCCCGCTGCCAGTACAGGCCTTGCCTGGCGGGCAGAGGCCTTGCCTGGTCTCGTAGGCAGCATGAGGTTCCCTGGGCGGGAGCATGGAAGTTCCCCGGCTGCGGGGAAGAGCGCAGCGGGGGTTGTTCCTTACCAAACGAAGGGGAAGCGTTAGCAGCAGGCCAGCTGCATGCCGTGTTCTTGGGAGCTTGGTGAAACGTGCATCCCCAGACAGTGTCCCCTGCAGAAGGCAGCGCGCACATGGAAATAGCTTGCTTCAAAGTTACGTGTGGATCTGTTGGCAAACAAGAGGCACTTTCCTGATGTTCTCATAGCTTGATGAGATCTTCTAGTTCTGCCCTTCAATGTTATGAACGTGTAATGCGTTCTTTTATTTTCTTTAATTTTATGTAACAGCAGTGCAGTCGCCTCCGAGGTGAAAAGGACTGTAAAGCACTTTCAGCCCTTTGAAAAGTGCTGTGGGGTCTTGGTTTGCATGCAATGGGCTGTTGATTTCCTTCATATCTCAGAGAAGTAATATGTGAACAATTTAAGCTGAGTACTCCATTGTGTACTGCGTTGCAGTACCAAACTGCTCAGCTCAGGAAGTTTTCACTTAATTTTTCAAGCACTCAAAAAATTAAACCATCTTAGTAGTTTAAGTTATTTAGTTTACTCATGCCTGTCGTTAAACATAGATTCCTATGAACAGGGCACTGTACCTGTGAGAGGTAGTTCTAAATTATATTTACAACTATAACTTTGTGTTCAGAGTAATGTGACAAGAGCCAGAAATCGCTAATGTGAACAGTAATCCACAAATTTTGCAAGCACATTGTGTGTATGGCTGTAAGCATCTGAAACTTGAGAAAACTTAATGCTAAATCTGAAAGTAAAATTTTAGTTATCTCATAAATTATTAGAAGGTAAGATTTACCTAAAACATGTTGTGAACATTGGTAGTGTGCGTGTACTCAAAGCATAATGTAGCAATGGCTTGTGGTGATTGTTAAACTTTATAAGCAGGGTTTGTATAGATAGCTGATACATAGATATAATGCGTGCAACTTTTTAACATTAAATTGTTTAATATCAAAAAGTATTTGTTCATGTATGTCTTTAGAAGGTTTTAATTTCACTTGGTTTTCCTTTAATAGAGTGACAAAACTGGGGCAAACAACTGAAAATGTTGTCCTATTTGGCTCAGGAGGTTCACCTTGCTAGAAGACACGAAGAGATGTAAGTACTGTTTCAGCGCGCGCTGTGGCCTGCCTCACAGCAGTTTGTGTTGTGGTCTTGCTAGACCTCTCTCACTGCACATGACCATCCTGTGAACAGTGGATCTGGGCTCTGCACAGAGCACGGTGGTATTTTAACACGGGGTTGGTGTTCCAGGAGGTGGCACTCTTCCTTCATGAACTATTGGAATTAGCATCTCTGATTTAGGTTGATGAGGTTTTTAACTTCCAACGGTGGTAGTGGTTTAAGATCTCCATTGTTAACCTCCTGTCACTGTTAAAGTCCTATTTGGGGAAGGTAATTGGATTCTCTCACTCCGTGCCTCAATTATAGAATTGCTTCTTTGTTGCCCTGTAAACTCAGAAAGTGAAGCAAATAGAGTAATGATTCAGAAAAAAATCTGCTTTTCTTACAACTGGTACTTGCCAATGAGCAAGAGTAATACTGATCAAGTCACCCCAACCCACCCTGTCGTTCCTGTTCTGGGAGGCTCGGTGCTTCTAAGCACCTTAGCATATGAGGACTGCTGGTTGCAACATTATAGCTTCATACAAGCACAGCAGGTGGTGTCTGCCTGTACCTTTTCCCTCCCCCAGCACACCCACCCTACAGCCGGCTTAATTAGCCCCATAGTTTTGAGAAGACTGGGTAAGGTAAAAAGGTTATTTTCTAGCTCCTGAGCAAAATGTTCTACCCACTTAACAAAATGTTTTCCTTTGTAGACTGTCTCAGAGATCAGAGCTGCTACAGCAGATGGAGAGTTATCTAGGAGACAAAAAGACTAAAAAGACATGGCAAACTCAAGCAGCTGATGCAGCTCGTAAAAGGAATGCAGCACTTTTAAATGTAAGTTTCTGCAACTACCAGGAGCCGCATTGAAATGTCATGGTTATGTAGCTTAGAGAGTTTAATAAAAAAAAAAAAGAAGTGTTTGCTCTGTAGTTATTTGAATTCTCATATATACAGTTTCCTCTTCTGGAACTTGACCAAAAGTATTAAAGGACAAGTCTTTATTATCTGATGGCATCACTACCTATTTCCCATGCCCTTCTTATATGAGCCTCATGGTGGCAGCTGCTACTATCTTCTTTTTTCTTTTTCTTTTTTTTTTTTTTGTAAGTACACGTAGAGATGCAACACATGCTATGACATGTCTGCCTAAGAGAACTTAAGAGTCTGGCAAGACTCAGCGCCTCTACACTTTGATACGGGGGCATGTTTGGAAATAGGGGCTGACCAACCTATAATGCTTTTAGTCCAGGGTAGGAGCTATTCTCCCACTATGGTTGTGTGAAGTTGTGGAAGAAGTTCTCTCTTTAATCTTTTTCTTTAAAGAGGTGTAGAGTGACTTTAAGAATCTTAGTTGCAAGTCTGTAAAAGCGGTGTTTTGTGTTTCTAGCTCTTCCTAGTGGTGGTACTGTTAATAATGTTAATAGCTGTTCTGCATACCTGTGGGCATATTTAGGTAAGATTTGTGTTTCCCAGATAAATTCAGCAAACGTTTGAGAATGGGCAATTAAAAAGATCTAGGTTGCGTGGCAGGGACAGGAATGCTAAAACCTCTTCTGGAACCCCTAGCTTAGGCATCTGAGTCTGCAGAGATTGCACTTGACCACTGGCACAAGCATACATTTGAAAAATGTTTTGTCTGTTGTTCAGGAAGCAGCAGAAAACTCTACCTCTTGTGTATTTTCTTTAAACTCTTAATTATTAAGGGTCCGTATTGCATGTGTTGTGTTTATTGAAACAATAAGTTTTACTCCAGAAAAATAAAATATTAATTTGTGGCACTTGAATTTTTTCTTTTCTTCATGTAGAGCCTGGTTTAGATTTAAAATGTTCATGTTTCAAGTGGGTATCTATTGCAGGCCCGCTTTGTATTTAAGTGGAAGTTACGTTTAGGGAGTGACAGACAAAGCAGGACAGTTAACCAGGGTGCCCTCTTAACTATTCTGTGAGAAGAAAGGTGTTTCAGCTTGGACTGTGGTAAACTGGCACATTCTGGGCTGGGGCAATCAAACCTCTCAGAGCACGTATGGACAAGTGTAGGTGCTTCAGGGGGAGGCTGGGGAGAGGTGGATGAATGATATATTTTTTTCCATAGTTCATGCTCCATCAATTTAGTAATTTCAGCCATTATGATTCCTGTTTTCCATATGCATTTTATAATAGGTTTTTATTTAATATATATATTTTTAATAAATTATTTCTATTCTAGAAGTACGTTCTCAGTTAACATACACAGGCGAACATAATAAATGCAGGGTATATTTCTGCATGCTGAAAGTTTGTTGTATTGGAATTGTTAACAATAGCTCAGACATATACAGAGTGTAAATATTTTTGCAGTTAAACAGATATTTGCCATCTTCTGTCACATCCTCAAAATTGTTCCTTTCAAGTGTCAAAAATGTTGGTGTTTGTACAGGGGGGGAAAAGCAAAAACATATGTATCAAAACAAATTGTGTTGCAGGATAAAGTAGCAGAAATCAGTTTAAATCTATTAATTTTGTACTAGTTTAAACAGGCATGCGCTCCTGCAGATGCTTTCTGATAACAGAAGAAAACAGGGGAAAAAAAAAATCTATGCAGAATAATATATGAGAAGCTTGAAAACAAGACTGATTAATGTGCCAGCTTCAGAATATTGTTCCTGATACCAGGCACTGTACATTTCACAGTTACCATGTGGAGAGTTGTTGATTTGGCCTACTCAAAAATACATGGACATGATGAAGTGTTATTTTTTTATTTGCATTTCTAGTTTTCTGCATGTAAGCAAAATCAGTTGTTTTCAATATGTGATCATAGCAAAGAACATTTTTTCTTTCTCCATGCTAGCTGATATTTATGCAGAGGAAAGCATTTCAACATTAATTTATTTTCTAATCATTAGGAAGCAAGGCAGTAAACATTTTTTTTTTAATTGAAATTTTAACATTATAAGCACTTGTTCAGCATTTTAACATAATTATCAGCGTATTTTCCATGATGTCTTTAGAGGGAGACTGCAAATTAGGGAAATCTGTATCATTTGGTACTTACATAATGTTGTTGTAATAAAAGCAGAAGTTAGACTAGTATTTATAATCTAATTTATGGCATTTGTCAGTAATATTTCTTATGTTTAGAAATATGGATTGCTGTGCAGCAGCTTATAACATGAAATAGAAAATAAAGAATATGCTATCTAGTAGTTAGTATTGGGAAGATAATTTAGACCAAATTTGCTTTCCATCACAGGCACGTAATTCTAGAATTATTTAAATGGGATTCTGCCAGACTGATATCAATATAAGTGACAGCTGAATGTGGTCCCCTAAAAGTGATGCATGTGTCATGCATTCCATTTTACCTCTGGGGAAGGGTCTTGAATTGTGTTTGTTCCAGTCCTTGTGGTTTTAGGGGAAGCGTTGTAAGATGCTCTCTTTTTTTCTGTACTGTGACATATTAGATTTGCTCCTTTTTCCAAAGAAGTTTACACCACTGATGTATTTATTTTTATGTTGATGATGAGGATTTTTTTCATACAAAGCTTACCAGTTGTATAGCCACGTAAGAAGTGCCATCTAATCTTTCAGTAGTTCCGGTTATTTTCTAAAGCATACTACACCTTCCAGCAAAAATTTCTTTCACTGTCCGTCATTAAATCAGTATTCTGAATGACAATAGACTGCACAACGTACAAACTAGAGTGAGCAACGAAAAGACACATCCAATATCTAGGCTATGCCAAAGTGACCTTCTCTACTAAACATATATGCACAACTGCTGTCTCCTTCCTTGCCTGAACGACACTCATTTCCTATCATCATGAACATGCCAATGACTTAGCTGAGTATATAAAGTAGTAATTATCTTGATTGATATTCTTCCTTCTGTGAAAATTCCTACAGGAATTAGGAAGAAGGAATCAGAAAGGAGGAAAATACTGTGGGAGATAAGAAGTGAACAGTACTGTCTGATCATTCTTTTCAGTATGGTGATAACTTCTCCAGATTTGGTCTGAGCAATACTGATCGGAGCTTCATTGATTTGGTGCTATTTGTGGTATAGCTCTTCTAAGTACATGCAGCGGAGCAATTCCTTGCCTAGGTTAGTGAAGTCTGCACTGGTCTCTGTTATTTTGACATTGTGGCTTCAAATGGCTTCCATCTTTGCTCATGTTCCCCCCTTATGTTTGTCCTTTGTTACTCTTTTCTCACCTGGGAAGAGGCAGCCATTTGCTGCTTGAAGGATTTGGATAAATCTGAAGCTTAGTTTGCTCATTCTCAGACATCCTTTAGCTTCCTACAAGGGTATGCACTTTGCTGTAGAAAAGGGAGAACAGTTTTGCTTGTATTAGATTTGTAATTAATGTACAAGAGAATACAGCCATGCTGTAAAAGGAAATAATAACATAAGGTGAACACTGTAAACTGTATGAACTGAGTATATCTGTATCACAAAGTTGAACTTCAGCTAACAGTAAGGCTGGTTTTTGCTTTTATTAATCATAGTCTACTGCATTTGAGTCATATTTTTTGAACTAAACTTGAGTCGAGCACTGTTTGCTTATTGATATATTCAGATTGGCTATTATTCAATACAAGTAATCATGTTTGGTCTCTCTTGTGGCTATGCTCCTCCAGAATCTCACTCTTCAACGACAGTGGTGGTGAATATTTGGGAAGTCCCTTTGGGGAATTTCCTCTCTCATTTAGTTTTTCTGTTGTACTCTTCACACCCGCTCTCTGCTCCCAACTCTGCCATCTGCTATACTTTCTTTCCCCCTCCACTCTGTTCAGCTTTGGCTTCTTCACACCCCACTCCCACGTCCCTTTCTGTCTCTCTTCATCTGCCCACCACTCAATCTCTTCAATGTTTGGGTATGGAACTAAGCCCACAAGAATGGGTCAGAACTTTAAAGGGGGAGGGCTGTTAGTTTGAGGGGGGAGGGAGGGGAATGTTTTGATTTGTTTGTTGCTGTTGGGTTTTTTTGGTTGATTCTTTTTTTAGAAATGTATTTAGGCCTTTGTGAATCCAGCACACATCCACTGGACAAGCAGAAACCCAAATACTGATATTTTTTTTGTGAGAAAGCTATGTGAGGTGCATTGTCATCCAAGTTTGTCTGGTGAACAGCTTGCTGCAGCTCTACATTTTTGTGCACATGTTATGCATGCATATTAGCAAGTCATCTTTGTCTTGAGGAGTAAAGATCTTGCACATAATTTGCCTAGTTACTTTACAGTTACAGTAGCTAGAATACATACTTCGGGTGTCAGCAGCACAGAGAAAACCACTCTGTTCCCCCTGCTTTTTGTAAGTTTTAGAGAACAGGATTTGACTCTAATATACCCTAGTGTGCAGAAAGAATAATGGTGTTTTGCAGCAACAGTCTTCTGTGGTCATACAATTTATTCTTGTATCCGAAAGGTACAGCAAACATATTTAGAAACTGCAGGATGTTAGTCTTACAAGTTGAATTTCAGAATGACTAAACGAAGGTTTGAATTTCAGTCTTACTGTTTGAGTGCTGTTTAGCTGTAATGAGTTATTTCAATTAAAAGTCTTTATGTGAGTGTGCACTTTGTTTTTAATATTCCCAGTGTTTGTTTTTAAAATGTACTTTGCATGTGTTTTAGGATATAGGAGCAGCAGAAAAAAAGCTGCAGGAAAGAGTGTATTTGCTTCCACATCCTGATACTGTTAAGTTAGAAGTAAGTCCCAGAACTCTCTTTATTTGCTGTTTACCAAATGTTTTGCTTTTTTTCCCCCCCTGAAGCATGTTCTTAAAGTGAAAATAATTGATTTTAAAATCCAGTGACTGGTATAGCCAAAGGCGTGTGTACTGTGTAGCAAGCTGAACCTAAATTCTGGGGCAAGGTCCCTAGATTCTGGAGCATTCTGGTGGAAATACGTAGCAGCTTTCAGATCTATACAAACTTCTGTTTAAAAATGAAGCCAAATATAAAAATGAATATTGTGAATATCACAAGATTACTGTGTTTATATCAGAGCTATTTAGTTTGTTTTATACGGTCATCCCCTTTTCAGTTTGCCACAGGTTGTAATATTTACATTTCAGGGTCAACAGTTTTATTAGCATGACCAGAGAAATTTTTACTTCTCAAAGTTATTTGTGGTTTTATGGGAGCTTGTGAAAAGTACTGCTACAGCAAGAACACTCAAATTTCATTTCTCAACCTGTAATCCTTTCATTATTGAAAGATAAAAATTTTGAACAACAAGGTACTGTCAGAACTGAATATTATCCTGATACAACATAACGAGTTCAGCTCCCTAGTCTCAAGACTGTTTTATCAGTGTTATGCAGTGATGAATGAATGATGAGGACAGAATCAGTCCTGGGAACAGCTCTTCCTGATGCAAACTAAACATCTTAACCACGAGGCTGAGTCAGATTCCCACTCGTGTTTCTTTCACCAGTTGTTTGTGGGTTCTTCGTCATATGGTGGCTTAGTTTCCACAGGCATAGTAGCACAGAGTGTCACACACCAGTTTGTGTGCTAGGGCACTGGCAAAGGAAGGGAAAGGTGCAGATTTTAGCGCTGTCAGCCTGTGAAGAGAGGCTGTATTGTACATTAGCTTCACACCTGCTGAGCAAGTGTTGTAATGCTTAGGCTATGACTTAAATGAGAGGCATCACTACCTCTTCTGGGTACCGATAAAAGTTTCTGTTTTGCGTTTTGTAAATAGCCTACTCGTATCACGGTGACAGGATGCACACTGAGTATGCCCACTCAGTGATTTTGTTGAATTTTTTTTAGAGATTTTGGGCAAAAGGGTATACTTTTTTCCTAGATACCTGTACATCTTGGATGGTGCTAAGAAGAATCCCAGGCTGCTAATATTGAACCTGGTTTAACTGTGTTCAGATGTAGCTTTAGCCTCACTGAGGACTTTCAAGGCACCCCTAGAGTTGTTGGGAGCAGTTCTGGACTGCTTCTCCCTCCGTCCTGTGTTAGGTGTTAAATTGCTTGCGGCATGTGCACTGAAGTCCGCCCGAATTGGAGAACGCAGAGCAATTGCTTATGGCTGCAGACATCTATGCTTTGCAGTAGCAGTGGCTGAATTTTAGAGAGAACAGAGTTACTATTTGAAGGAGAAGATCCTATTTCAGCCTTCTTTATACTTCTAGAGAAGAGTGCTATAAATAGTGGAAAAAGAAAACTTTCTTTCATGGTACAAAATTCTTGTGCGTGCTTTGTTCCAAAACACTTCTGAGCATATTTCACTCAGCCATATATGTGTCTGTATTAATATACTTTGAAAGTTATGGCTATAATGGATCCCCAGCTTGCTAAGTCGGAGTAGTTTTGTGTGACAGCACATATGCTTGTCAAAAAAGATTCTTGAGTAAATCTGTTGAAGAAAATATTTCTGTAAATCTGCAAGAGCCATAGTTATATCTGAGTTACATCTGAGGATCAAAATGATTAGCCAGGAATCTAATACTCTGCAGGGAGATGTTTGGTTTTGTGGTACGCTTCTTCTGCACTATATACTTAAACAAGTAACAAAAAAAAAGGCTTGGTACGTATGTACTATAAATATTCTCTACTTCAAAATTACCTTTTCTGAATGGATGTTGATATCTAAAAATACTTACATGGGTGGATGGATTAAAGTCTTGGCTTATTACAGCTCTTCGATCACAGTGTGTTGTGAAAAAAATTACACGACACTTAAAATTTTAGAATGCCAGCAAAAAAGTGATGAATGATATGTCCAACTAAAACAGAAGTTAAATTTATTACTCAGAGGCACAGGGTAGTGTAGAAAAGGGATTAGATAATCCACAGTGGTTTTCCTAAACCACAGGATAAATATACTGCTTTTTTTTATTATTTGTGCTACAAATACTGGAGCTGATTACTTCGTATTTCACATCTAAAATTTTACTGAAATATTTTGAGGTATATTTCTGCAAACTTTTCAAGGATATCCAATTCACGTAGCACTTTTCATAAGATTGAACAATTTTTTTTCCATTTCAAAATGAAATTCCAGTAACATCTGTATTTAAATATAAAAGCTGATTTTGGAATAGCTTATTATCACAGAAGATATTTTATTAAAGGTATTGTGAGGGTCTCAACTAATTGTTGCTTACCACAAGAGGGCACATTCAGTCATTCCACAGTTCGTGCTGCAGAATGAAATCTTTCCAGGCTAGTACTTTGTGTCATAGAGGAGATTTGAAATTTCATGTGTAAGTACGTTGTTCTTTTCTGAATTGCTTCACTCATAAGGCAAGATTTAATAATGCATTGCATATCCATATTGTTTCTGAGTAGGCTGACACCGATTTTTCAAATTAAGTTTTTTTTTTTTATATCTTTCCCAGACTCTCTATTGGGCATCAGTAAAAGAATCTCTTCCTAAGTGGGAGCAGTTTCTTTTAGGAAGAGCAGAAGTTCCTATTGGTTTTAAGAAAATGAAAACTACAAAAAAGAACATAAGCTACCCAGAAGATGATGAACAAAAATAAACATTCCAGTTTAATTTTGTACTGTAATTTATGGCTTAAGCAGGCAAGATCATCCAGGCCAGACAACACAATATCATGCCATTAAATTGTAGTGTAAATAATTTGAATGACAATTAACTGTATTGGATAATTTGATTCCACCGTTGCATTGTGTATGATTCTTTATTTTTATTCTGTAGTAGAGAAGCAATCCTCAAAGGGCGTTTTAGGATCAAAAGTAAGAAACACTGATGTGTAGAAACCCACCGAGGCAATTGCTTTTTCAGTATGAGAAGAGTTTTAGGTTATTTTTAATCCTCTGCTTCTACATAAAAGTGCGATAAGTAGAGACAGATTCCTGCATTATCTTTCTTCATGCAGTCGTCTGTGCAGTATGTCTCTCTGTGGATGAGGAGAAAGGAGAAATTTACCGTTAACAGGAAAGGCAGGCTGTCTGCATCAGAGTAGCCTTGGTTTAGGACCAGGAATCTCTGTAAAAACCTCCATGAGAGCAGCTGTAGAAGGAACACCTTGAATTTCCACATCTATCTTTCCCTCATTTTTGTCATTGCCACTTTCATTGCTTCTACACCTCACTCCGGTAACTGCTGCTGCTTTTCCCAACCTCCTGCTGCCTACTTTGCATTTTCTCTCTGATGGGTGGGTAAAGACAAGAAAATCTAAACAAATCTCTCTGGTTTTTTTTTTTTTTTTTTGCTACTTCTAGCCTGCCCTTAATGCTATTTTCTTTACATTGACGCAATCTACAATTGAGAACTTTTGCTTAGGCGTGAAAAGTTTGAAAGAAGCAAACTGAAAGGTAGCTGGCAGTGGCTGTCCAAGAGCCAAGCATATATAGAAGTTGAGGAGAGACTATTTTTGTTTTCAGCCATTGAACAGCTCCTTAGTTTCCTCCTACAGAGGTGCAGCATCAGTCAGTTTTGATTGTACAGTGGGCTAAACTCGGTGTTAAAATTCCACTGCTCTGGTGCCATGCTTTTTAAAATATCAGTTCAGTGGAAGATCCTTCCAGGTGTATGACTTTGCCTGCGGAAATTTCATCCTTCCTAAGGAAAAGAAGCCTAGAATTTATTTATTTTTTTTTTTTAAGAACCTGGACTTGAGTCAGTATATTGTTAAAATTTGATCTCATATTCAACAACATGCTTCCACCTCCAACCTGGAAGTAGGAGCAAAAAAAAATCACCTCTGCCAGTGTTGAGGATATGAAAATGTAATTATTACAAATTTTGCTAGGCTGCTAGTGAACTGATCTGTGCATCCCATGCTACATAGAGATACACATTTTTGTGCAGTAAGGTCTTAATGACTTTTCTTGAAACAGGTAATTTTTAGTAACATTTTTCATAGATGTTTTGACTGCTTTGGATCTGCGCACTATAAGATTGTGTTCATTTAAAGCTTGGGTTAATTAGACATAGTTAAGTTATTCACTGATTTGCTGTTGGTGGGGAGTTTGTGGTCCATTCAGAACTAGAGAATTAACTTCTAGCTGAAAACTATAGGAAGGCTGGGTAGTTTTTAAGGACCAACATCTGCAGACATTGTTCTCTGTGAAATTAGGCACAATTTTGTCTGAGTGTAAATTAGCTGAAGAATCACTGACACAATAAAATCAAAACTTCAGCTGCAGTATAAAATTGTATGTTTTCAACAGGAATATTAGGAGTTCATTTAAAACTTTTTCTATTGAAGTGTCCATTAAACTGATAAGTTTTTACAGAAACTGCCATCTTAGAAATATCCTGTTGAGTGGGTGTTGGTGTTTGTAACAATAACGTTGTTTTCATAATATGTGATGGCAGATTAGCACGCTTCTCTGCAGTGTTGTTAACAGTTGTAATTAAGGAATAAACAGTAAAGGGTGTCAGTCCGATGACAATTTCATCTATAGTGTCACAATACAAAATGTCACAAAATATTAGAACTGTTATATAACTACAAAAATATCAAATTAGGCTTTCATCTTACAAGCAGAGAGCTTAAAAAAAAAAAAACACCAAAACCTGGCATAGAGACCATTGCAATTTTATACCTACTCAGTGTTCTGTCACAGAGACAACTTGGTAATATTTTCTTCTGTAAGATCACAATGTGGTTCTCAATCTGATTTAGCGGGAATGTGTATGGATCTTCGAATTATGGAGCTCACATTTAAAAAGCAAATAATTGGAATCAGTTGAGCAGACAAGAGAAAAGCTATTACACGTGATGCCCAAAATGAAGGGATGGGTGAGCAGTTAGTTGCTAACAAAGACTAGGATTCATCCAAAAGGGAAATCACTTGAACTAAAATACGGGCCCCTAAGTACTTTATATGTGTGAATAATCTGGGTCTTTATCTCTTTGGACTCCGCCTAAACACTGGGACACAATGCAGATGCTCACTATCTCCTTCCCCCTTTTCGTTTCCCATGGAAGGAAGGCTAAATGTGTGGACTATGAGGGCAAGGCACCTGCAAGCTGTGTTAGTGTAGTTTTTGTGCTGCAGTTAACTGCTCAAATACTGTGTTTCTGATTATTTTGTTGTTATTGGGCAAAGAGATTAACATTAAGTTATCTTCTTTTTGGAGAAGGAAATTACGGGTTTTTTTTTTTACTGCAGCATAGCTTTAGAAGCAATAGGGCAGGTAGTGTTTGGAAAATTATATAGGAACATGTCCAGAAAAGGAAAGGAAAAAAAAAAACCACGGAGAAACATTTAAAGCAGGAACGTGTATAGGTGACTGCTGTCAGAGACAAGAGCCTTCATGTTGGCCTGTAGCCTGATATGAATAAATGTAATTGCATATGACTGTGAAACAGCACAGCAGTAGGGGCAGGGAGGCACACAGCGGGGCTATTAAGGTACAGGAGCCAGGGTTTCCTGATTTGGCACAATCCTGGGGGCGAGCAGTGGCAGGGAACATAATTAAATGGTATTCTCCTGTTGGATTTCTCAAGTGCACAGTTTTTACTATGAGCTAGCTTGCCACTTACCTTTCTGTAGATACAAATTTGAGAAAGCAAATGTTAGTTAAACTTAAGTGTGCTGGGGTGTTTTTTTTTTATTATTTTAAATCCCCAAAACTAGTTAATACCAATAAGGTTTAGTAGCAGTTTTAAATGAGATCTCGAATGGGTATTCTTCACCAACTCAAAGCTGTTGCTTCAAATATACTGGTTCTATGTAGTTACACCTGTCTCATTCCAAGCTTTTATATATGTGTGTGTATATATATGTATATCTTACATAATTTCCTACCCATCTTGGGTAAATGGTTTTTTTTCCCCTCAGAATATAACCTGCTATTCTGCATTCTTGACTTGCTGCTCACCCTTTTGTGCTAAAATATACGAATACATAAGCTGCAGTGGTCCTAAGAGCCTGTTGCTTCTTGTGCTGTTCTGGTGGGTGGGAGAAAGCAATTGAGAGACCAGTAAGGAAAACCAAAGGTTTTGCCTGTTTGTAAGTTAATCTTTGAGTATCTTACAAGAAGAAATAATTAATCATGCTTTTTTGGGGTTTGTGCACAGATGAGTAACCACAGTGCTAACCCAGGAGCACAGCCTGTTCACCCATCTTGTCACCTCCACCATCACATTCCCGAGTTTTTTACTTTCTCAGTTATTCTGGCTGTGGGGGCAGTAGCAGAAGGCATGTTACTTTTCCCTGGGATAAGAAATCTCTTACTCCGCAGAATCTTCCTCAAGCCTATTAAGTTCATTTGAGAGTACATATGAAATAATAAGAAGGTTTAGACATGTGATATTGACACTATGTTATCCTCTTGACTGTATTTATTCAGGGTCATGTTTTCACTGAAGTTCGGAGCTAGATTTTAGGCTGAGCTTATAGTTCTTAATTTCTGTCTTTTTCATTCACACAGAGCAGGTCAGGGATGTAGATGCTCAGTTTGAGCTTATTGGTACTGAAAAACAGGAAAAACAAATTTGAAATGGAATGTACGTTTAGAGGTTACATCTGAAAGAAAACATGATTTACTCCATAATGGTAATTTTCATAATATTTTAATAGTTGTGTTCAGATAGAACGTGACCTTAAATATCACCCCAAATGCAAGCTGTTTTAACATATTTGTAATGCTGAACTCTTCATTACTGTAATATTCTGTTTGCACAAGGATTATAATCCATGGATATTATGTGTTACGGTTAAAATAAAGATTTGGTTCTGTAGTCACTGCCTCTTGGATTTCAGTGTTATATTGCCCGTATGAGTTGGTTGTAAATTGTTGCCTGCTGTAACCGAGTGCGTGGACAGTGAGTACACCAGTGATAAATACTTTGCTTAGGTAGGGTGTTTATTTTCCTCTTTTTTCCTCTGACGCTGATCTGAAATATTAATTGGTGAGTGGAGATTAGAACCTCCGAAATTTCCTGCTGAAAAATCCAAGTGTCATGAATCCAGATCGATTATTCTCACTCTTCCTATTGTTTCACAGTAACTGTGAGCTAAATTACCTCAGATGCGAGATTAGTAGCAAGATATGGATAGAGATACTTAAACCCTTGCAAAGGAAATAGGTGGAAGGAAAAAAAACCTGGTTCTCTAGTGCATCTTCCTGCTTTGTGAAGCACTCTGCCTTTGCCATAAATAGGGTGATTTAATTTGGGAATGTGCTACCCCTTTTAAACACAGCTGAAACAGCTCTTGAAAGTGCCTTAAACTGTACCCTCTGTGTATATGGTGTTCCAGTGGGATCTTTTTCATCCGAGTTACTTTACATGCGTTTGTGTTCAGCACATACAGATAGGCAGTACGCTCGCTTCTTGCCATAGGTTGTATCACTAGCGATGATGATCTTAAAAATAAATGTGTGGTGTTCTTTCTCCTTACTCTCAGTCGTATCACCTACCAGAAAGCCCTAATAGGCAACAAAATAGTGTGAGACGGTATTTACATCACACTTTTGAAACAGATTCAAGCAGAGCCAGCTGCCGTAAGATTATTTTACAAATATATTGCGAATTAATAAAAGGATAAAATTGCCGTCCTTTAAGTAAATTGCAGTCTCCTTGACTAATTACATGGCTTGAAGCCGCAGTAAATTAGTACCTGCCTTACAGCGGTGTTGGGAAACATAATTTTGGTCTCCAGACTTGCATTTCTTTACCCGTTGAGTTTGTATGTGTTCCCCATAGCTTCATTCACGGTGCTCTAACTGTTGCTCAATAAAACCTTCCGGAGGATAATTTACTTAAGCGAACCCCACGCCTGCAGCTTTGTTAAGCGCGATCTAACCTGTGCGCTCCCCCGGCAGCTGGCCGCGGCTGCGCTCGCCTCCGCTCCAGCGCCTGGCGGGGTGTGCCCGAGGGGCCGGGTTGCTGCGAGCTGAGGAAAGCCCAAGCCGGGCGGCTGTTTGAAAAGGAGAAAGGAGGGAGAGAGAAAATAAAAGAATGAGATGGCTCTGGACGCGGGGAGGGTCTGAGGGGGAGGACAGACGGCGGCGGTCGGTCGTTTCGGGGGGGCTGGGGCCGTCGGGAGCGGGGCGCTCAGTGATGGAGAAGCACGTTGTGTGTGTCCTCTCTCACTTCACGGCGCCGGGATGCCCAGGGAAGCGGGTCTGATTCCTT
Organism: Psophia crepitans; assembly: GCA_013399095.1. Classification (NCBI taxonomy): domain Eukaryota; kingdom Metazoa; phylum Chordata; class Aves; order Gruiformes; family Psophiidae; genus Psophia; species Psophia crepitans. The sequence goes on along the minus strand of VWZZ01005825.1, from coordinate 845,737 downwards.
GGAAACATTCGTCATAATAACTGTAACGGTGGCAAACGTATCCGTAAATCCACGGGGGAAAGGTTTGTGTATGTGAACGAAAACTGTCGCATCCCCCCGTCATCTGTGAGCGGTGGTCAGAGTGAGCTTAAACAACTGCAGCCGCTTTACGCTATTTCTCGGACGCTGCTTTTTATTAAGTTTCTGGGTACGCTTGGCTCTTTCCTCAATAATCAGCTTTCTTTTGCTGGATTCATTCAGTGATGCGATAATCCGATGTTGGTGATATCTCAATTCATTAACATAATGAATCAGAAGGAAGAGGCTGATTATAAATCAGAAAGCCTCTATTTATGTGAAATATCTTGGCAACTGGCAGCAATGAGGAAGACAGTAGGAGTACCAGACAGTTAGCGGGACTTGGGGAGCGCGGCTGCAGGAGGTCTCAGGTGCTCTCTGTGCGATGTAAAACGCCTGCGCCCTTCAAAGGACGATCGTGCCTCAGGCCGCGGCGCTGATTTGGGGAAATTCTTGGCTCCTGTGGCCTCGATCTTCCAAGCGGTTCAAAGCGCCCAACCCCGTTGCGTCTGGGCGAGGGTTTCGCTCCCGGCCACCGTTGGCGGAGCAGCGCGGCGGGCTGGAGCTGCCGCCCCGCCCCC
>VWZZ01005825.1:791807-826731 GCA_013399095.1 Psophia crepitans | reverse complement strand
TATTTTGGGAGGGGGGGACTTTTACATCTCAAGTTTTAATTTATTTTTTTTTTTCTAAGGCAGACATAAAAAGACTCCATAATTTATTCTTAGGACATCTGAATAGTTATTTATTGAGAAGCCACAGTTCTCACACTTTTACAACTGTCGGCTTGTATAAGGCAAAAAAAGCAAGATGGATCACTATTTTACACAGAAAGTAAAAGCTCCGGAGGAGGGACTGATGGACATGCAGTTACAGGTCAAAATGCGATGTACATGACATATATAAAAACCATTGTGAAACAGAGGAATTGTAAATTATGGTTACAATCTACCGAAATAAATATTCAATATATTATTATAAACACATCTGTATAGTCTAAGATTGTAATTAAAGTTGTCTTTGTACATACATGGTTATTTGAAATTTAAACAAAAATGTAACAGTTAGAGGAGCAAACGTCAACATAAAACAACTGCTTTGGACTTGTAATGTGGCATGATATATCCATAATGATAGGATTAATCTGGTGTGGCAATTAGAATGACTAATCCTTTGGGATGTAGCCTCTATGGAGTTAACTGCATATTGAAGGGAAGAGCCTGGTACATTAACAAGGATGCAGAATGATTCAAACGGCTGTCTGGGTTTGTTTGTTTTCTGGTTTTTAAATGAACAGAGAGAACAAAAAAAAATCATTTGTAATTGCCTCGTTCTTCTTTTAAAAACAAAGCTGTGTTGGTTTTTTTTTTTTATTATTATTAATTTTAAGCAGTTGGCATCCACAGAAGAGAAACAAAGAAATGAAAGGACTCGATTCACTCATCTTCACAACAATTTACCATCAATGTATATACAGTACATTAATGAAGCATTGTTTAAACTTTAGTTATAACAGGGACACACCTAGCATGTTTTCTATGTAGTTTTTCCATTAACAGTATTAAACAATGGTGCTCCATATTGCTGATGAACATATAGATATGAAATTAGGAAACGGATGAATCAAAGAGAGGTGCTAACCTTATTACCACACAGCTAACATGGCATTTGTATTGGTAAACTTCTCATGGGCATTTAGAGCTGACATGAAAATTCCTAATGTGGCTAACTGAGTTACAGATGAGGTACATGCATGGATACCAGGCGACCCCCAGCCGGTCCTCCGGGCCAGCTTCCCTAGTCGTCCTCTTCATCTTCTTCATCGCTGTCCTTCATGGTGATCCCCTGGAGCCCTCCGCCTTCGCTGACCGACGCCGTGGCCTCCTCTACCGTCAGCCGGTTCCGGATGGTCTCGTAGGTTTTGCTGTTTAAGGTGGAATCCAGCACGCCTTGCAGTCGGAAATCCCGGTACGTTTTCTAGAGCAAGAAGCAGCACGGAGGAAGGGAGAGAGAGCGCAGAGGTCAGGGCCGATGGCGGCTCCCCTGCTTCGCCGCAGGAGCGAGCCCGTGCCCCCGCGCCCGGAGCTTGAGCCCACTCATGGGAGAGGCTGGGGTGCCGGGGAAATCCCACCCCCGGGGACGGGGCAGAAGTCCCTTCAGGGTGCTTGAGCAACACATTACGGCTCTGTGCCCCTGCCTGCGCAGGGCCTGCGGGGTGCCCGGGCTGTGGGTGCCTGCAGGCTTCAAAGCAGGGGTGGATGGGGGGGGCTGCTCGGGGAGCTTTACGTATGGGAGGTTGGGGTCTAAGGAGACATCAAAGTGACAGAGGAGGGCTCTGCTCCAGCTAACTTCCCTTGCTTCTGGATGCATTCCTCTGCCTGTAGGGTCAGTTATTTTTCTCCACGCAGCAGAACGCTTACCACCCGTAACCGCAGACGTGATTACACGTTCCCGGAATGCTCTGTATTAATAATCCCACCTACAGTATTGGGATTAAATAAGCTAAGTCCAGGATACCGGGGAAAATTGTTGATGTATAAACATAAGCACACGGCACGTGTTTCTTAAATCTCTCTTTCTTCACCTAATTCTGAAACTGGGGTTTTATTTCCATAGTTAGCTGTATTTCCCTTGTTACTGTGATTAATATCTCTCATTTAAATTTATGTTTAAAAACTTCTTGACTCTCTGAGATAAAACTCTGACCTCGTAGTTCATTTAATTTTGCTCTGTGCTCTGCACAGAAACTATTTACTGTTCTGCTGAAAGTCCCTGGATTTGTTGCAGCTGCTTCAGAATGTAATATTGGTATAAATAAAGCACAAGGAAGAAAGCTTTCCTCAGCTAGCTGACAAGTAGAAATAATTTGTCTGTGCCTGTTGTTTTCACTTATGAAAAGCACATTTAATACATTTCAGTTTTAATTTATTCATGCCTTCAATGTGTTCACTGCACACAAGACCATAAACATTATAAAATACTAGACCAAAAAGCATTAGATAGAACCTAAAATGATCAAAAATATATTTACCCCCTTCTGTGATCTTATTATTTCATGTAAACCACTGCGATTTCACACTGAAATAATTATCATTAGTCCACGGCACGCACACACACACACATATACGCATACACGTGCACTGAAGGGAAAAAACGTTACTTCCAGGGTATGTTATCTCACCTTTGTGATCTCTTAGAGTTGATTATATACACCCATTGTAAAAGAAACAACTTCAATTAGCTATGAGAACAATCCTCATTTGCATTCCGATGATAATCACAAGCCATAGCTGGGCTTAAATGTTTCTACTAAACCAGCGTTGAAACCTTTCGGTTTGATTTAACCCATTTTCACACAAGTTCATTGGTGTGATCAACGTGTCGGGCCGCAAAAGGCCGATGTTGGTGCACTTACAGGTAGGGTCGAACAGTGATAGAGTTTTGCTTTTTCCCACGCAAGCAGTTGGTTCCTATTTGCACACCTGTATTTCGCATCTATAAGTTCCTGTTCACCCTTCGCTCCGTGCCACGTACACAACCATCGTAACTTTAAAGAGTTTTCATGAATGGCTTAATGTATGTGCCGGGGACAGGGTGCCCAAGCGACCGTGCTGCACACATGCAGGCATACACCCTCGCTCCTTCCGACAGCAGGACGGTATCGACAACACATCAGGCGATTACCTTTACTATCCTGATGAGCGTTTTCAGCTGGTAAATGTGAAGCTGCAGGTCCATGCGGTCTGTCAGCCAGGTGCAGACAACGTTCATCGAGCTGGTGTACCATTGCTGCAAGAGAGACAGGACTTCTCCAGCACCCGCCTCAGGGCTGCGTGCGGTGCCCTGCATTACGCAGTCGGCACCGACCCTTCCCACCAGCCAGCCTGTTCGCGGGGTGTGACAGACTTACGGGGGGGACAGGCACCCTCTTTTACACAGAAGTTCCACGCATCAGCTTTTAGATTTTAATAACAACAACAGACTTATTAGGAAGGGGTAATGGCCACCAGCAGCGCCGCGATGTTTTTGTAATCTGGTTTTGCCGCTGACGGGACTTGCCAGCGGTGGAATGGGTTTGGCCCAATCCACGTTTTAACCCCTTCCTGTCCTGCCTTTAAGCGTGTCAGACACACACTCAAGCTACTTACCGTCTTGAAATTCAACCACAACCAGCCACGGGGTGAGTCTGGGTCCCTGATGGCGAGCGGCGGGGAGGCTCGTGCGGGGCTGCGGGCGAGGATGCTGGTGCGAGCACCTACGGGTGCCTGCCCGCGCTGCGCGGGAAATGCTTTGGTTTCACCCTCACAATTATGAAAGATGGAAAAGCAGCAAAGAAATGAGTTTGGTTCAAGCTGCTGTGCTCCAGGGGCTGAAATTTTGCCGCGCGTCCGTGGAACAGGCTTGCAGCTGTGTGGCAGCAGCCTGCCAGCCCTGCAGCGCAGGAAGCCTCCGGCGAGCTGTGGATCAGTGCCCCGCTCACGCAGGGCTGGCACTGCACGTCTGACGCCACACGGACGAGCAGCGAGCCCTGAAGCAAAGGAAAAGCTGGGGCTGGGAGGGGGCTGATCACAAAAACCTGCCCGCTGCACCCAGCACAGCGGTTGATTACAAAGTGGTCTGCCTACAGAAACCCTTCGTGCCGCGGTCTGCACCCTTCCCTCACGATCTCTCACACGCACACGCAGATCAAGGCCTATACCGCAGACCAGCTGCGGTTAATCTAGAACCAGTTAAAGATAAAAAAATCCCCACTGGACCAGTTTATAAAAATCCTGATGGAGCACCACGCAGGTTAGTCTGAAACGCAGCTACACTAATACCTTGCACCAGTCTAACGCGGAGTATTGCCTCCCTTGGCTGCACCTTTGGGTGGGGGTCTCTCAGAAACATGCCCCCTTCCCTTTAGCTGCTGAAGCTGCCAGCCTGGCCGCTGAACGGCGACAACCGCCTGTTCGGCAACTGCAAAACCCAGGTCGGTGACTTGTTACCCCCCCCCGCACCCTTCAACACCAGCTTCAACCCCAGAAGAGCGCGGGCGGCACTGCTGGGCGTGCGGCCCCAACGCCGCGAGCTGTCACTGAGTGGGGCTTAGCGGGACACGGGGCCCGCAGACGCTGCTGTCCTGGCGTGCCCGCAAGCTGGCCCAAGGCTCACCGAAGCAAAAAAGTGAGTCCAAACTAAACCAGCCTGCCTCAAGACGTGTTATTAAACTGTACGGCAGCACACCCAGGAGTTGCTATCCTCTACCAGGAGCAGACAGCAGAGGTTAGTCACGCAGCATGGGCAAGGGCCCCCCCTGCCCTCCCCCAACTTTGATGAAGATGATCCTCTACTTATATTTCTACACCACTTCTTAATAAAATGGAGGAAATAAAGGGTTGGAAGAGTCACCAAAGAAAGGGCATGTGGTGATCTCTTGCTCATGCTTACACCTTGTGCAACTTGTGGCAAAGATTCCTGCTGGCCCTTCATCTCCAGGACGGAGACCTGGGAAGAGCCAAGAGCTTGAACGAAACTGAGACGGGCGACCAGGAGCTCGCTCTGTAACAGGAGTCAAGCTCACATACTGCTAGCTGTCACCTGAGGTCCTGACGTCAGACTGGGGTCGAATTGTGAGTGAAGCACCCTAGTTAGCTGGTGTAGGCAAGACCAGCATAGTAGACATGAAGGTCTGGTTCATCTTCATAGCTTCCAATCCCAGACCAGTCTGAGAGCTCAGAGCATCCCTGGATGTCCTCAGAGAGCCTGTGGGTGCTGGGACAAGGACCCAGGACAGACAGCAGCCAGTTGGTAGCGGGTGGCACAAAGCGACTGCTGTCACTGGGGGACCTGCCTGGGTTCCCTTGTCATGCTGGGGGCCCACATGGGCAAAACAGAGAGAAATGGTTGCTGTTTAGAACATTAATTTTCTGTAACGAACATGCTTAAATGAGTCATGCTCTCGGGTGGCACTAGCCATGACCCAGGGCTGCGGTGGCACACAGATGCCCACGTCGCCCAAACACCTCCTTCCACCACCTGTTTAAATCAAAACCCACAGAGGAACGACACGACCGCCTGTTCCGTACGCACGCCCTCTCCCTTCCACTGCTGCCTCTCGTCTTCCACAAACCGACCTGCCGGGTGTCTGTGTCACCTCCAACGGAGACGGGAAGTCCCCGGCAGGGGCCGATCCTGCCGTTCTGACTGTCCCGTGCCACGCACGCCTACACGGCTGCACGGATCTGAAGCAGAAATTACAACCTCTGCCCGGGGGGTATCGGCAAGATGACTTGGCTGCTGGGAGACCTTCAGGTTAAGCAAAATGAACCAGTTTGCTGTGTTTCTGGTAGGCACTCCAACAGGCTGGAGTCTGGGGAGACGCAAATTCCTCCGAGCTCTATCCGAATTGTACCCCGTCCTCTCGAGCACCGGCTGACACGGGCTCGGCCAGGCGCAGCGCGTGTCTGCGTGACAGGAGCTCTCTGTCTCAAAGCTAAGTTACTCCGAAGACTTTCTGCTTTATGAGAAAAAGACAAAGTCTAATTCATTGATCTTGATACACAAAACCGTCACGTCACTTCATAGAGCACACACCAACTGCTGAATTTAAGCCCTGCATATTCATAAAAATAAGTTAGCCCATAAATTAAATGTTCCCTTTAGCTATCAGTAGTGTTGATGTGCTATAAGACGCACAAGCCCTCTGATTCATGACTAACCTACCAAAGAAGCTAACATTTGCATATGATTATATTATTAAAAAAACAACAACAAAGCCAAATGCTCCGAAACGGAAACGTGATCGTTTCAGACAAAAGAGCGCAGTGCGGTCCCGTCGGGACACCGGCCGCCTCGCTCTCCCCAGGGGGGCCTGCCATTCCCCGAAGGGCAGCGGGGTGCACGCCGGGCACGTGGGGTTCCTCGGGGCTCCAGCTCCAGCCTTGTGGGTTGTCCCCATACACAAGGTGCAGCGGGCTCAGCCCAAACACTGAACTTTGGGGACTAGCCATAGGGCTGCCACACGTCAGGCACATTTTTGCAGCCCCAGCGCCAGCTGTGGCATGGGCACACTGAAATAACTAGTATAAATATATTTTCTCAAAACTTTTCACACCCGGTTCTAAGGAATGAGTAGACCTCACTGACGCTCCCAGGCCCATGGACCTCAACCCATACTTCGCTGTGCACACTTCGCTACCGATGCTGGCTAGCACCCCTGTCCATCACTCAGAGGACAATCCACACTCAGTCTGGGACACAGGGTGAGGGATGGCTGCGGAGGGAGCATCCTGGTGGATGCCACACATCCACCAGGATGTCAGCAGGGAAGGGACCGGGGCTCAGGTTAGTTTTGCTGTTCCTTGTCTGTCTTTCACAGGGACCCTCATTGCTGGGTGCTAGCCTGGGTAGATGAGGTGGGCCATGGGCTGGCTGGGGTGCTTCTGGACAGGCATTAGAGGAGCTGGAGCATGCCAAGCGATGGGCTTCCACGGCTGCCCATCCAACACCCCAACCAGCTCGAGCAGTGAGCTTCCTCATTCCCCCTGGGTTTTGGTCGGGTTGTTTTGTTTTTTTTTTGAGTGCAAAAGCATGATCAATAAGTTGCTGAAATACCAAGTTTGTCTCTGAATACATAAATTGCAAAAATTGATATGAATAAATCTGCAAGTAACACACTGAGTGTGGCACATTTTTTATCGAAAAAAAAAAGCCCTGTGCTGGGCTCCTGCGCTTTCTGGGAGGTGGTGTCATTACACATACCCGGGAACATCTGCAAACCCCCGTCTTCTTTGGTGCGAGCTGAATGGAAGCATGACCTCCTGTTCCTTGCCATGAACCTTGAGTTCACACTCATATTTTACATGTTACAGGAAGCCACAGCTCACCCCAGGGGTGCTGCAAACAGAATCTCGTAAGCCAGATGCAACACTGCTTCTTAAGGCACCTGAAGGAGCTGTATTCTTCATTCAAAAGCTTACATACTAGTAGCTTAAGGTCACTTCAGCTTTTGTAAAGAGTGGGACAAAACCAGGAATGCTTATAGGGCTGGGCTGTCAGCAGGGTAGCAGAGGGATTACAAGGAACCTGTGACTCTGCCTCTTTCTGCCTTTACTGGTAGTTTTTTTGTGTGTGAACAAGTGCCATACAACAGATTGAGGCTGGTATAAAGGCCTGGGACTGTGCAAGAGCACCCCGCTGAGCCTCAGCTGTGCTTGCAATTAGCAATAGGCATGAAATGATTATTGTTGTGGTGGCTGATGGCAATCTGAAGTGACAAGTTTTATGGGGGAAGTTGTAGTAGGGATGTTCAGCAAGTTTCTGCAAACCATTAGTCGAAGGCTGCAGCGCAGTTTAGTCAAAGCTATTTTATGTCATTCCAAAGGTCTCACAAGGATGCTGAAAGAATATTTTTCTGCTCTCAGTGCCTCGGAATGGAGTTTTTCTAGGTCAGGGATTCTTTACTGCCCTATTTAGTGTCAAAAATACCCATTTGCCTCAAATTAGCAGAAAGCTTGTAGTTAAGGGCTAGAGATTAGGCATACAAAATTACTCAGCAGGTGACTGCTGGGTGGATTTGGGGGTTGAGAAGTCTTTAAAACTGACTACAAGACATTATATACTTCTGACAAAAGAACATAGTAATCCTACCTGCTTGCTTTAACCACTGTTGTTTGTCTATTATTATGTGCTTTAATGCTCATAAGAGCAAAACTACTGGTGATACTACTCAATTACCATAGTAACTCTCCCCTATGACCCCTCATTTCAGTACTCGCCTTCCAACCAGAACCAATCCAAGCAGGCCAAATCTGTTTAAAACTGCGACACACACTGCACAAGGAGGCTCCGGACGCCGGCTGCCTCCCTCTCTTTGTCCGGGACACCGGCTTGTTTTGAAATGCTGAAAGGCAGCTTTGAAATGAACCCCTGAATTCAAGGTGTTTCAAAGGTGAGGGACTGGACGCCGGGCGGCTGCCTCTGCAGCATCCCCGAGCCGGCCAGCGCGGAGCGAGGGGACCACAGAGGTGGGAAGGGAGGGAGGAACGTGCTGACCAAGATTCTGATTTCCCAAAAGAAAACTGAACCTGCTCTCGGGCAACAGCCCTCTCTCACAGTGACTCAATCAGCCAGGAAAAAAAAGAAATAACTAAAAAATTACCGACTCTTTGTATCTGGTATTTGCATCCCCGTCCAACGGGCCAGAAGCTCAGCTGGTGGAAAGCGCAGCGAGGCTGTGCTGATTTATGGCTGCTGGCAGTACGCGACAGCCAACAGAGCCGTGTCCATCCCCATCCTGGGCAGCTCCCCGATCAAACTGGGCATTCGGCGTTGTCACGTGCGTTCAGGGCAGCCACCTCCCCTGGGCAGGTGGTGTGTCCGCCGGGAAGGTAGGGATGCAGCCGCCGCAGCAGGACCGTGCTTTCCAGGGGCCAGCTCTGCACACGCAGCTGCCTGCGTTGCGTGAAGACCTGCTCGGTGTTTGGGAGCAGGAGGTCTTCTGGTGAAGTTTGCCTGTCCGAGGGACCACGCTCCTGCGTTTGCTCACGGCGCGCCCTGTACACACATGCAGCCAGGTTGGTACACACAGTGCTGTCTGCAGGCCTGCAGCCCAAAGCCCACGCTGGGTGACAGCAGTCATGGGAGGACTATTCCTGTCCTGCTGGTCTTTTGTGGTCACCAGGGTGTTCCTCTCCACCTTCTCTCAATGTTTCTTTCACTGTCGATCCCAGGCAGTCATTGCAATTACAAAGACTTGGCAAAGAGTAAGCATGAAGCCTAGAGCTTCGTGGCTAATGCAGTTTTCTGCTCTTTTCCTTAAAAAGAACAAAAAAGACGTTCTCAGCAAGCCTGAACGTACACGGCAGCGTATGTGATCCCACTTTGAGAGCCTCCTCTGAAGGGCAGCTCAGCCAGGATGCTGGATGTGGATGGAAGCGGTGGTGGGATGAAGCATGCCTCCTGCTATTTCTCAGGTCGTGTTTTGGAAACCCAGGTTTTGTCTTGCTGCAGTGGGTGACATCCTGTCCCCAAGGCTGATCCACAGCCACGAGGGTAGGGGAACAGTGGGGACAGGACCTTGGTGAGTGACACAAGTATGTCTGAAACTCTTGAGCTAAGAGAGGCGGTGGTGGTCCTGGAAGAGGACGTGGCACAGCTGAGGTGGGTGAAGAGCCGCGATCTCTCAGGCGCACGCGTAGCTCCGGTCCCCAGTGTCAATGGAGGTGGGGATGGATCTTCTGCCACATGGTGAAGAAGGACGAGGCGCATCTTTCCTCTGAAAGCATACATTCTCTGGATGGCAAGAGGAGACTTGCTGCGCAGCAATCCCCATCCCACGTGTTCATCAACTCTTCTTGCTACTCAACAAAACCCATCTTCTGTGCCAGGTATCTCTCCACGGTGCCCTGCTTACAGGCTTCCCCTCCCCAGCCGTTCGGCGGGGAACCAGAAGAGCCATCCAAAGGCAGATCAGCATTTGGAGCTACAAAACCCCCTCCAGCGCAGAGGGCCAAACCTGCAGCAAGGTCAGGGGCCTGGCCCCACAGGCAAATTGCATCTGGCTCAGTTGTGTCCCGGCCGTGGCCGCGGGTGGCATCAATAATAACCCAGTGACTCTTTGGATTTACACCTGCCAAGGATTTGACCCGTTACCCCAAGCCTGGCGGGGGCCAAGGCTCAGGGAGCCGAGTGTTGCATCTCTGTGAGTGCCTGCGTTTTCCAGAAGCGGAGAAATTGCTGTGACATCGCCCACGTTATAGAAATGAAGTTTAGTGGCTGTGGATCTAAGAGCACACAGCTACCCAGAAAATAAGCAATGAGTTAATATCACAGGCATTGATCAGCTAGTCTTACAACTAATGCTTCCAATAAAAAAAAAAAAAAAGCTCCCCCTTTTTCTTCAACAGAATAAGAAATTAAACACTTGTGGGCTCATTCTAAAGAATGAATGAAATTGAATAAGCTACCTAGCACTTGAGATTCCCAGCGAGTGCTTGAATAGAGCAAACCTCCTGAGTTGAATGGATTGCCTTTTGGGACCAATTTGTCTCTTTTCACTCTTTATTCCTCCTTTTTTGCTGACAGATGTACAAAGGCGGAACTGCGCTGTGCAGCTTAGCTACATGCACCCACAGCAGCTGTCACTTTTGTCGAGCAAGTTAATCAAGCAAATGCCACCATATCCCACTTTCTATAAGGAACAACATGTTATAGACAGTAGTCTTGGGAGACGGGGAGGGAGGGAGAGAGACTTTATTTTAACTTTGAGTAGCTGGTATTTTTTTTTCCCCCTCTGTGTGTAAAAAAAAAATCAAACCACCCCAGCCAAAGCCGGCAGCACAAGCTGGCACTTTTGTTTTCCCGTAGAACAAATATTTAATATGATTTTAACTCTAATTTGTACTAGAGGGAGAGCTGTCCGGTTTTAATTAAATTTAAGGGACTTAAGGGACACATTTAAAAAAAGAAATGGAAGCTTTTTGTTTGCGTTAACGCTTGTTGATAATAATATATTGATTGTCAATTGCTAAGCTCAGAAGATTAGTGTGGTAAATACTATTATCTGAATGCCACAAGTGAAGTGCTAGCTTCCCGTCCCTGCTTCTCCCTTTGTGAGGCAGTTTGAATCACTGGTTGTTATTTATACATTTTCTTTGATAAAACCAACTTGTGTGGCTGATTTTTTTTTTTTTAAACCCTGCCTCATTAAGTGCATAATAGCATTTACGTGTGGGGCTTTCTGCTTTTTAGCCTTTCAAGCTTAAGCTTATATTCCTCTCTCTCAACCATGTTTCAAAACTTGGGATGTTCACAAACAATTGGATACACACCAATATTGTATATATCAGATGCTCTCTCGCTATTGCCAAAGACTAGAAAATAACAGAACATTATCCGCAAGGAGTAAATAAATAGTTACCGTGCTGCCACGCTGCCACACGCCAGATAACAACCCTGTCCGATCATTAGGTAGCTTTTCTATGGCACGTAATTCTTTAAGCGGGTACATTCTCGGTAGGTATGCAAAAGTCGAGATCAAAGGTAGGTCTTTCGGTGTAGCTCTACGGAGCGTACACCAACAAAGCACCGCGAGGGCTACAGGCAGCCCTCCGTTTGCTGTTAGAAAGGTAATTCCCCCCTCACCCCAAATCTATACACTTCTGAAAGTATCTTCTTTTTCAGAAAATAAATCTAAGTTTTGGTAACAGATTGCAGTGTGCTAATTTAACTTCTCCGCAGGGTCTTCGGCTCGGCATGCTCAGAATCGGAGCGCACAAAGCAGAAGTGTTGGGGATGTGTGAACTCTGCGCCAAACTCTGGACTCCGTGCTTGCACCCTGCCTCTATGAGCCAATCCTCCACCGGCCGCGCGCGGCAGGGCTCTGCCGACGCCCGGGCAAGCAGTCCTCACAAGGGGCAACCTGCCCCTCATTTTCTGAATTAAACCTCTCTATCAAACTCTACATTAAATTCTAGAGATCTAGTAAAGTGCTAATAATTTAATAAAAATCCCCTGAAACTCCAGGGCATTTTTCTTTTTTTTTTTTCCCCCCCATAAATTTTATTACTTTATTCTATCAGAGCCTTATGAATCTGCCTGGAGTCTCCCAGGTCACGCTCACACTCAGCTATTACTGAAGCAAACGGCCGCACTGTTTTTCCCTGGGATTTTTGGTATCGCTATAATGCTATCACTGCAAGTACACGCAGCGTGTTCTTCACCATCCACCCCGGTGCTGTGATTTCTGGATGCCTTTTACTCTGTTTTACATTCCTTAACTGTGAAATTTCATTCACATTGACTGTGTAGCCATACGAGGAAGTTACACAGTCAGAGGCTCGATATTAAAATAATTTGTATTATTATTTAATAAAGTCACGGTCCCGGCGTTGCATAATAGGGTTAAGCTGCTAGCCAGAGCGACTCATCATCTGTCTGGGATGCAAATGGCATCACCGAATTACATTATCTACCCCCCTCCCCGTCTCTTCCCCAAAAATAAACCACAAAAAACCTTTAAATCGCATAAGAGCTCTGCCTTCGAACAGGGAAGAGAATTCGGAATGAAAGCTGAAGCGCAGACCCCAGCGCACCGAAGTGCCGCACGCTTTTTGCAGTACATATGGTACCTGAGATCACCCACTGTTTGGGGATCTCAGCAACAGGGTGAGGCAGCTCAGGCTGCCGCTTCACCCTTAATTGGCTTGAAGTTGGACCCGCTGGGGCTCGGCAGGCCGGGGCCGCAGGCGTTAATGGGAGGGGGGCGCGGGACAGCTCGTGGGTGCGCTTTCTGCACGTGCTCGTGGGACCGCACTAATTCCCTGCGAGCCAAAGGGCCACAACCCATCCTGCACCCTCCGTGCTGCAAATTCCTCTCCGCTCTCCATCCTATGCTTCCATGAGGAGGAAAAGGAGGATTGACATCTTTCACGCCAAGGTCCCCAGCAAATAAAGATGCCCGAGAAGACCCTCTCTAATACTCCCTGCTTTCAGTGCTGCACGAAAGCAGTTAACACCTACACGTGTCTCGCGCGGCCGCAGCGCCACACGCCGCGGTGGGTGAAGGTGTGTTTACTCTGCCCGTCCGTGGCTTCGCGGGCAATCCGTGCGCTCTTATCGCCCAGCAAAGGTTTCCCACCGCAGGTACACAGCCAGCCAGCCAGCAAGGGCCCCGCCGACCGCGCTGCACCTTCACTGGGGGAGGAACACTCTGCTGCTGGGGATGCAACGGCTTGTACTTCCTCGGGCGTTTCCAAGCTGTAATTCAGGGTGCTGTGCCCCGCCAGTCAGGGGTTAAAATCTCTGCCTAGGCAAAAGCCACATACTCACATCCCTGGCAGAGGTGAGGGCAGGGCAGCTCTGGGGATGAGCCACAGGCAGGACACGCCGATGTCCCCCTGAGCTTTCTCCCCTGAGGAGGATCTCCCTGAAAGGGCTCACCTCCTCCCACAGCCGGGGATGCCCCGCTCGCAGGGTTCGCTGTGAGCAAACACCAGCCCGCGCTCTGACCATCTCCGAATAAAGCCCAGCCACGTGCTGCTACGCTCGCTCCGAGGAGGGCAAACCCTCGAGCCACGTGCTGCTCAGGGCTGGACGGAGGGCGGCAGCAGAAAAAGCTGCGAGGAAGAGCTGTGTGGGAACAGCCATTTCTCTGCAGCGGGGCGCAGGGGATGTGGCAGCCGATGCTCACAGTGACCCGGGTAGGAAGCCCGCTGACACTGGTCCTGGCAGCACCTCTACCTTCGCTCTCATTCGCAACATCCTCAAACCAGGGACACCCTGTGCTTAAACCTGCAGGTTTGCAGGCTGACAGCCTCCGTGGGTGCCTCTTTTCCCTGAGACAGGACAGCCCCAATCCTCGGGCACTGCATTATACATCTGGTAACAGGTATACGTGCATCCTGAACTGAAGGCTCTGTACAGGGTGTGCTGGTACGCAGCACCCCGCGTACCTGCACGCAGGAGACTGAGCCCTTAGCGGTGCCCTGGGTACGCCGTCAGGGCGGCTCTGGGTGCGGGGCCCTCTCTCCCTTCACTGCAGAGACAGCTCAGCAAAGTGCACAGCGTTTGCTGGGAACTGTCAGATAAAACCCAAAAACACCCTGCTGCTTTGCAGGATTCTGCAGACCTTCGTTTTTCTAACTGAAAGAGCTTCTGCATAAAAAATATAAAGGCGTGCACACACACACACACAAAGAATCACTTCTGTATGGATGCTTGTTCTCAAATACTTTTTTTAACCTATAAAATATTCTCTGCTTATTTCCATTTTTCAAAAAAGAAATGAAGATGACACATTAAAATCTGACTTTCTATATAAAGCAGCTTAGTAAAACACAATATCCACACAATGTGCTGCTTTTTTCTGTCCCAGTTCCATGGCTCTGTCAGTGCAAGGCAGTGACGGTGTAACCGGATGCAAAGGTGCTCGATAAGGTGCGATACAGCAATGCACGCTATGCAATACTTTAATTATACTTGTTATCAGACTGAATTGAAAACCGTCACAAAGTGGGACTCGGTAGACTTTAGGCAGGCTTTTTTACAGCCTGCAAGTTCAAACATAGAGCTCGATGCTGCCAGGGTATCCCGGCCCTGGGTGCAGGAGGGAGCAGCTCCCCCGGTGTCATTCCTGGGTACACACTGGAGAAAACGCACTCCCTGCCCAAGCCCCACTAAGCATTTTTGAATGCTGATATCAAATATCCAGGGCGAGGTGTAAAGGGGCGCTGGGCAAGGAAAGAGCCGCAGATCAAGAGAAACGAAGTGACCTGGGACGGCTAATCTCGCACGCACTGCTGGCTGGCGCGGGCAACGGCAGTGACTGCGTGGGGCTGGATTGCAGGGGGAGGAAAGGAAAAGAGGGATTGAAGGCACTGCTGGAAATCAGACAATTTGTCATTGTCCGCGCAGGGGCTGTTGGCTCACCCCTGTGCGCACCGCGAGGGTTTTTTGGGCAAAAGCCCTTTGCGCAGCCCGGAGGGAGGGAGCAAAGCAAAGCCGCCGGCAGCGGGGGGCTCGGCCGCGGCAGCTGTGCCCCGGCGGGCTGGGGGGGGGGTCAGCCCCGCACATCTGTCTGCACCGGGATGTCCCGGCCCTTCCCACGCTCCTCGCAGCCCCAGACTAAGCCGGCACCTGCGTGGGCTGGGGCTCACGGGGAACCGCAGCACCTTCAGGCTCTCCTTCCTGACGACCCACGAGACTGGAGCTCCAATTAGCGAAGGCCTCTTAAACGAAGCTGGAAGGCAGCTTCAGCTCGGAGCGCACTATGCGATTCGTACGCAGTTATAAATGTGCACAGGCAGCTCCCGGGCTGGGAGCAGAGGTGCTGCTTGGAAAAAGGCTCCCTCCGGATTGAGGATGCCTTGCTGCCTGCAATACAGCACCATGGCACCTCTTCCACAAAACCTACCTTGGCTGCTCACATCTACGGGGAAATAAATGACCTTTCACTCAGTGCCCGCCCTAAAACAAACGTCTCGGATGCTCAGAAGCACCGTGTGGATGATGTTAGCAAGCCTACGCTGACCTTAACGTAACAGAGCAATCAGTCTGCCTTCTTAGAATGATTAATGGAAAATCTCCTCTGGAAAAGAAATCAAATTAACTGTCTTCAACCAAATGTCTACTGGAACATGAAAAGCTGTTCCGATAAAGACATTTAGGAGGGGAAAAAACCCCTTACAAGCACGTAAAATCCAGTGACAGATCTAGGACTTATTTTATTAAGACTCTCCCTAAAATAAATTAAATGGAGCCTACTTAAATGAGCACTTCAGGAGAGAAACCTTGCTAAGGGGAATGCAGGAGAGGCGGGAGGCCACGTACGAGTGCGTGGTTCATGTATGGGAGGGAAAAAAGGGCAAGGTTGGCTCTGAGCAGCGATGTCTGTGCTAAGCTCCTCTCCCCGCTCCTGCGCGACCGTGAGCGGGCACGTGGGAAGAAAAAAAGACTGCGGAAGGATGGTGCACCCTGTGCTCCCTCAGAAAGAGAATTTGTCCCTTCCTAGAAGATATACAGAAAATTGCCATCACAATTTAATTTTTTTTTTCCCAGCAAAGGTCCCTGCAGGGGGACTGACTCCAGGTCCAGGTCTGAGTCCTGCCAAGCTGGCCCCGGCTCCTCCAAAGATGCACGGGGAGAAACAAGCTGCATCTCCTTGAGATCGATCTGCCTGATTGTCTTGATTTCACAACTCACTCGGCAACGGTGGAGGGGGCGGGGGGGGAAGGGGAAAAAAAGAAAAGCAAAAAACAACGCAGAAGAAATAGCTCAGTGGAGGCCATATCAGGATGGGAG
This sequence comes from Psophia crepitans, assembly GCA_013399095.1. Taxonomy (NCBI): domain Eukaryota; kingdom Metazoa; phylum Chordata; class Aves; order Gruiformes; family Psophiidae; genus Psophia; species Psophia crepitans. The sequence continues at coordinate 810,584 of VWZZ01005825.1, read as the reverse complement.
TGGGAGAGAGTTAGTGCCCTAATGAGCAGTCTAGCTGCGTAGGAGGGAAACAGGTTGTTGTCTGTCTAAGAGAAAGCGGTGAGCGCGGCTGCAAGCAGATATTAGATGGGAGCCCGGTGCGCAGTCTGATATCCGTTCTTCCCCTGATCCTGCAACCCGTCCTCCTGTGAGTAATTCCAACTCACAGTGAGTAGCTCCACTGACTCACGACCAGGCTTTTAGGTTCGAGGAGGGGAAGGAGAAGGGAGGGTGAGAAGGGCTCTCTTCTGGCATTTGATTGTGCTGTGCAAGGCTTACACTCCAGCGAGAAATGCCATGATCCTGCAAGCACGCCTTGAAGGAGCTGCCAAAATTCAAGTGAGTAACCCCACTGAAGGCAAAAGCTTTGATTTTAAGAATAAGCTAATGCCTAAGTGTCTGCAGAGGACTTGCTGAATTAACTGATCGAGCTGTCAGTCTGTGTTTTGTGATTTTTTTCTGTATACTCAGGTGTGATAGCAGGCTCCAAACCAGTAGGTACTGAAACGTCTGCTGCGCTGCCTGTGGATCCTCCAGTAAACCAGTGAGAAGTGCTCAGGCAGGTTCCTGGAAATGTGTATGAGAATTCTGCTGAAGTCTGAGACTTGTACAGTGCCCCGCATCCTTAATATCTCTGATACTCAGAGGTCAGTTACCAGGGAGGGTGGCCACCTTTGGAAATATGAGGACAGTCCTGAGCCGTGTCCTGAAGCCCTGGCGCTCCTGCTGGGCTCTGGGACAGGGAGAGACAACCGAAAGCCCACCAGCTGCAATATCAGCCTTGGGGTATCTTGAAGGCTTCCTGAAAACCCAACTCAGTTGAGCCTGAGGGACGGGACCTGGTGCTAGAGCCCCAGCCAAGGGCTTGTGCCTGCCTGAGGGCAGTGGGAAGGAGATGCTGGCTCCTCTAACAGTTGAGCCATAGCTTCTCCTTCGCTGCCGAGAGAGGACCTGGAGTGACTGTCCCTCTGCACAGGGCAGAGCAAAACCTCGGTCTCCCCCTCCACCCTCCCCGCTACGCCGTCGATACCACCCTGCCACGAAGACAAAAAAAACCCGCCTCCATCTTGCAGAAACGAAGGGGCTCGCTTTCTTGTTTCAGGAGAAAATACTCCGTCTGGTATCCCGGCTTTGACACAGACCTTCGAGGAAGCCGAACATACACAGTGACAGTGAAGTGGTAAAACTGCCTTCTGCACAAAGCGCGGTGACGACCGCCACCTCAGCAGCCTGTATCACTGCGTGATTAAGTTCTTACCAGACTTTTTGGTAAAGGCAACCTTCCTGATCTGATAACTGCCAAGGACAAGCCAAATACACAGGGTCAATCTATGCACGTTTAATCCCCAGAAGGCAGATTAAGTGTATAATTGACCCATATAATCCATGTATCATCTCCAGTGAAATGTTTTCCATGTCCGGTTTAGGCAGACACGAGGCCCATAAGAAAGCGATCAGAGACACAGTATTACCATTGCAGTGGATTTCATCAAAGTTAGAGATGGCTTTTTAATCACTGATCTCAGAGACTGCTAGATTTAAGCAGATGAACTAGCACTAAGCACATCTGTTTTAATCCTTATCTTCTACTCAGGCTGGTGTCTTCAAGAAGTACAAGGAGGAAAAAAATAAATTAATTTTTTTTTTAGGTCCTTGCAATCTTAGGAGCTTCTCTCGGTGTTTTGATCTCTCATATCAAAAGCATGTTTTTGGTTTGGTTTTTTTTTTCCTTTCGGTAAGATATTGAATTAATCATCACAGAGAAAAATGCCATCTGCGCTATTTAGGGACTGCATCAGGATGCTGGAATGCGCAGGATCTCGGGGAGCTCACTCGACGCTCAGCAGCCTTTTGTGTACGTGCTACTCGCCCGTGGCTGGGGAGGAAATATTCTGGCTACGTTTTACATTAGTGTTTACCAATTTACAAGGAAGAAAGGTTGGCATTCACATGATCTACTAGTCAGTCATAGACTTTCTGGACCACATTTGTTCTGACGCTTTGAAACCTATACTGAGAGTGTTTAAGGATGTGTGTAAAGACACACACATGTACACACATGTATAAATAACTTCCACCCAAGGGCACAACCCTTACAACTAAACCTCCCGCTGCCTTCAAACAAAATTACAGATGTATAAACTCTGATCCTATGAAATTCTAAGTATCCCAAGCCAAAGGGGACCTGAATTTCACAGGATTGGTCTGAAGACTTGACATCACTCTGAAGATTTTTCCCCATGTTTAAGCTACACCCGCCTGCCTCTGCCTCACCGTTCCTATAAACAGTCACAATCTGCATGTCAATTCTGCCCCCTTTCTGGGGAAAAAGTGATAAAATTTTACTTTCTATCAGGCACTACACAGAGTTTGCGATCCTCCTGCGTTACATGCGAAGTATCACAGCGGTTTAAACCCCAAAGCACTCAGCCATGCACGGGAACACCACGCGGATGCTATCATGCTATTCTGAAACTCTTCTGTTACTACTGCTCTCTACCAACGGGCCTTATTACAGTGTTTCAGCTTTAAATGTTATCAAATTAGTGAGCCAGGCCAAGTAAATAAGTCATGTTACTCTGCAGTAAACAGCACTGCCAAAAAGCTAGTTAGGTTTTGATTACCAGCAGAACTCCACGATCAATCTGTTCATTCAATGATCCCAATAATACAGATTTTTAAAATTAAGATGAGTCTGTTTTGGGGGGGGGGGGGGGGGGGGGGGAAACCCTGATGAATTTGCAGAATTAAGAGGATTACTATGCAGACCACAGAGAAATGTTACAATAATCTTCCGCAAACACCAAGATCTCCCAAAGACCACAGCCCTGCTCTGCAGGTGCGCGCAGGGCACATGACGCAGGGCAAGAGAGATGGCGTCTGAGCCAAGAAATCATGGCAAATGCCAAAAAAGATGCATTAACCCAGCTTCTGTTGGGAGACAGCCTAATGCACTCTGCACCCTCTGCTCCTGGGATGAAACAAAGAGGGGAAATGAATGGAAACGTTGGGCAGGGCTGTGGAGAAGTGTGGGGATTAGGAATGGGAGCTGCAAACCCCACCGAAGGTGCGGTAGGCAACCCTGCACTGCGCACCTCTGCTCTGAAGCACAGGAACTGCCTTCAGGCAGACTTCAGCTGTTTACCTGCCATTGCTGCATGTGTGAACATACAACATCCTAAAACTGGACTAAGTTTTTGGCTGGGGTAAGCCAGCATCTCTGCACTAAGCCAGCAGAGGAACTGGCCTCGAAAGTGTTAATAATCTCATTGCCTGGAGAAACTCTGCAGCTAAGAGGATTGCTCCTCTGCTGTGCTGGGGGAAGCAAGAACAAAACCAGGCCTGAGTCTAATTCAGCATCATAAATACCGTTTTGGATTATTAGTCTTCTCTTTCTTATTAAAAAGGTAGCTAGCACCTAAAATGACCTTGGAAAACATGACCATTGGTGCAGATACCAATGGAGCTTAAAGACCTCATGGTCAAGCTGCTTCACTGTGTTAGGTGAGGGGGGGCAAAGGGCTGTACGACTGTGGCCGAGATCAAGCTCAGGACAACAGTGTTAAGCGTTTGCTCCTGTTCGTACCAAAACACAGGTGAACACAGCACTGATTTAAACAGGGTCTGGGTGCAGGTGACCCCCCCAGACTCATAAACCCTGCTGCTACCAACCCACCAGCAGCACCTCAGCCATGCCGAGAGCTGACCTCGGGGGCAATTTGTTTCTTCAGCTGCAACCTGGCAGAGACAATGCACGACCGCTCAAAACATAACTCCAATTTTTGGGGGGCTAGGGCTCGGCACATCCCCTTCCCTCCGTGCAAACCAGGAGCCCCGCAGCTCGCCCTCCTCGCAGGCACACACTCATGTACGCAGGACACGTGCAAAGATGCTGGTGGCGCTGGGTCCCAACATCGCCCCGCTGGCACGGGGAATGGGAATGGGAGCAGGAATGGCAATGGGAACAGGAACGGGAACAGCTCCCATGCTCCGCGGCTCCTGCCTGCAGCCAGTGTGGGTCAGAGCAGGTGGAGCAGCGTAAAAACCCTACTCTGGGTTGGTTTATTCCACATGGACTAGGGGGATTCGAGAAAAGCGGGGAGGGAAAGAAAGTTTTTGCACCTTTTGCTTTCCCCGAGGTAGTTGCTCTTTTTTTTTTTTTTTTTTTAACGTCAACTGTTAATTTGTTTAAAATGTGGCTTGGTGAAACTACGTACGAGCAGATCAAACAGAAATCCATATTTGTGCTAATTACAGCTTTTTGAAAATCGGAAATAATGGCCCAAAGGGTACAGACACACCAACTGAGACTCATAGGGAAAGGACGAGGGAAAAGGCAGTGTGGGCATTGAAAAGAACAGTCCAGATGAGCTCTGGAAATTTAACTGCTCACGGAATAAATTTCAACACAAACGAGCAAGGCACTCGCAGGCCCGCTGCAGATGGAAGCGACAGTCTTTTGTTTTATGTTTTGTTTTTTCTCCCCATGCCTGCTTGATGGGTGATTTGCGTCTGGTGCTCTGCGCTGCAAACTCTCCCCGGAGCGAGCACGTGCGGCGCCCGGAGGAGGCACTGCCGTGCTCCGTGCATGAATGAGGCATTCTCAGTGGATATGGGTCATGCTAGTAGATGTACACAGCAAGATTATTTGACTCTAATTCATGCCACTTGATATAATGTGATAAAACATTTGACATGAGAGATAAGTTCCATTTTAATCTGATAAGGTACGGGGGAAAGAAAGAGTGGGAATTGTAAAGGAGGAAGAGGTTTCCAAGGGACAGGTAATGCGCAGAGAGAGAGGTATCGAGTGGAGGAGGAGGTTGGTTGGGGAAAAAAGCAGCTTTCCCTGCACACTGAGGAAGCAAAAGAGCGAGTGGAGAAAGCGAGGAAGGTTGTTACAGTTCCAGAGCTGGGAGACTGAGAAATGGCACTGCTGAGAGATGAAAGGAAGGGAAGTAGGAACAGAAGCTGCTTCAAACAGAAATCGATATATAGACAAATACCCTAAAGGAGACTGACACACTAATGCTACAGGCTGGCTGTCAACAGAAAACCTTCGCTATAGAACAGCTACGAGGACAGAAAGGCTGTAACGCAACAAGAGCCACAGAAACAGAGATAATCAGTTAACATGCATCCAAATCCAAAACAAACGGGCACCACAGGTCACTGTTCTCTTACAGTCCAATGAATTTATCTTGTGCAACAGAAAAATAGCTCTGAACATCTGGGTCAGTTCCTACCATGCCATCTTCATCAAGGAGACCATGTCTCAACTTTACTTTTGGTGTCAGACACCACAAGATGGTCCTCCTGAAATACCAAAGTCCATTCCTAATCAGCTCTGCTTCGGTTAGCTTTCAAAATTAAAATTTAGTACGCTTAGTTTGCTGTCACTTTTGGAGTGCTTGTCATGAAACACACTGCAAAATGTGCAGAAAAGATAGCCCTTAGCAAATGCAGCTGCCAAAAACCCGGCTCAAATTTTAACAGTGAGAACAATGACCGAGATGTTCCATTACAGAGAGATTTTCCACAAGCTTAAACATAGTAAAGGGCTCTCTGAGAAGATGCTGTTCCCTTAAAATCCACACACAGACAGACCAAGACACAGTAGACTAGAGTAGAGATTTAAAGCAGGCAGAGAGCAGATACAAGCCTTAGTCAGAAAGAAAGGAAAGATTTATTTACTTTTTAAAGCTATAACCAATAAATTTTCTCAAAATGTGACTTATCCTCCTGTCTTATTTTGTCACATTTTGGGTCTCTCCTGCTTGGTGTCCAAGGAGGAGAAGGCATTTACTTACATCAAATAACCTTTCTATATACATCTCCTCATTGACCTTATCACGCAGGACATCCTGAGAGTGGCGGACAAATGTCACATAGGCATCAGCAACATCCATCCCCGGCTTCTGCATGGGGGAGAGAAGGGGAGAGAGAGAGAGAGAGAGAGAGAGAGAGAGAAACATGAATAGCAGCGCCGGCGGCAGCTCCTCTGCGTAGCCTCATCGCTGCTTTTCCTTCTCCTCCATCTCCTGCTGTCCTCCTGCAGTCTGCGCTTTCCTTACCTGTCGGACACCGAGTCCCGCTGCTTAGCGCCCCGCACCCAGCAAAACACTGTGTGCAGCACCAGACCACGCAAAGACACTTGCTCTTTCTCTTCTTTGGCCTAGAGCAAAGCTGGTGGGAGGAATAAAGCCCTTCCTCGACATACCGATGCCAGGAAGTTGTCTTGCTACCTTTGGCGCTGTTGACCTAACGAGTGAACCAGCGAGCTGGGCTGGGGATTTGTTGTCTTCTTGGGTCATCTTCTCTATGCAAGTCCTCTGGTTTCTGAAGGTGGAAAGCTAACAGCCAGAGCTGGGCCCTTGGTTCTTCTAAGGCATGAGGATGTGTGCAGTAAGCAGCTGGTGTTGCAGCAGGCACGCCAAAATCACCTTTCTTTTTCTGTTTAGACCCCTGACTTTAGCTCACATTTAGTGCTGCTCTTAAGAATAAATTGGGTGAACGGTAAGTCAGGGAATGCATGTCTACAGGAACGCTTAAGCCGCTGCTAAACTGCAGAAAGCCTCCCTGTGCTGCCACGTCTCCACAGCTCTCTGCAGAATTTAACTGATTTTAAACAGCAACCTACAAGCATGCAAGATTTTAGGATAACAGCATTTCTTTAAAGAAAATGGGAACTGAGGCAGGTGGAAAGGGAAATACTTAAAAAAAATTAAATCCTGTTTGAGTTCACATTGCTTGATATATTGGAATCAAACTTACCTCAAAGGAAGCCCATTAAAATACTGTAACATGAGTCATTACAAGAGCTGCCACAAAATCTTAAATTTCCATGGCACATTGTAAGTTTGTTAATAACTAGTGTCATTAGTTTCCATTACTGTGATTTACCTCAGATCAGAGAGTATCATTTCTCTGCAAGATACGATTGTCAGCCGCTGTAAATTGAAGTTAGTTAACACATCTGTGTAATTTCCAGGGTGAAAATGAGGACAGTTTGGAAAGCAGTAGGAAGGGAGTTTTTTAATACAAAGCAAACAATTATCAAGCAAAGGGCCAGTGCTTGGCCCTTGGGAAGCCAGTAACATTTCTTAACACCTACTGCAACAATGACAAGGTATTAATTTGAAAAACAATGAGGACAACACAAATGTGGCAGTAGTCAAGTGTTACACTTTCAAGCAATTTTCAGCACGCTGATCGTGCCCATTTCAAGGTGGCATGAAACGGATTGGTTTGTACCTGGACAATTGCAATGGCGTCTGCAGAATTAGATTTAACCAACAGTTTTCTGTTCAACACCAGGATTTCCCTTCTGTCCTCTAAAACAGGAACCTCTAACAAAATGGGTTTTTCTTCCTCCTTCCCCCAGAAAGCCAGTGGCTCATGGACCATGGGGCAGCGTCCCACAAAGGTTTGGGGGCTGCGCGGGGCTGGTGATTGATTTAGTCAAAAGGTCTGTGGCTGTCAAGGAAGCCCTTGTAACATGGCTTCATTTCCAGGGGGAGGTGGGGAAACAACCACAAAACAACCTAGATGAATGATTTCTGCTCTATTTTACGCAAGAATCAGAGCCGCTGACTGGGTCCGAGGATGGGAGCAGGCCCAGCTCCTCCCACATGGCTGCAATGCTGAGGACCTCCTGAGGCTCTCCCAGGTACCATGAGAAAATGCTTTTGGAAGAGCTTAGAAGGATTATACAGCATTTGCTTCCCTTGAGATGCTTTACTTTGCAGGAATGCACAGGCCTCAGAGAAGGCCACGCTTTACCCTAAATGTAACTTAAAATAACTGTTCCATGCTCAAATTCCTGATGACTAAATATTTAAGACGCACTCAAACGACTAGGAGTTTTAACTGAAGGATCTCCACGTTTTCTAGGGTTAGAAATGAATTCTGAGTCTCTCGTTCTAATGCCCTCAATATCTTGTTTCTATTACTCCAAGAGAACAGGCTGCTGATCTCCGCATTGGGATATTTCAAACCAAGCAAGATCTCTTACTGTTCAAGAGTTTCTCTTCCTCACACTGGGCTAAAGATACAGCAGTTTGGTGGGAAAGGTTTCTTTTGGGCTAAAGGGATAGAAACACCAAATGCAGATGATGTGGTCCAAGATGTCTGATAAATTTATCACGTTGTCATGTGACACCATGACGTATGTACATATATGTACATTTATACATTATACATACAGGTCATCAAACCCAAATTCTTGATTTACACTACCCAGTCTAACTGGATGCAGGAACTGGTGTGGTATATTAAGATCTACCTTTTTTTTTCATTTGTAATTGCTCAGGATCTTTCTGCCTGTAAATGTTACGGTAACCCCTTATTCCAGCCAACATTCATATATTACACTTCAACTCAATTTAAATGTAAATTTCTGGCAAGTTAAGTGCTCTGTCTAAGAACGTTAAGGGCTCTTTTCCTCATGAATCAAGGTCTAATTAGAGTAGACGATGTACGATTTTCCTATACCAATTACAGAAAAATGGAAAAAATTATTTTCATTAACAATTTCCCAAACACATGTTGCTAGCTCATCACCATTTCCCTAAAGTAATAAAAAAGTCATTTTGCAAAAGAGTAAAATAAACCAACAATTAGAAGAACAAAAATAAAATAGATTAGCTAATGTGTTAGATGTGTGTTGGCTCAGTTCTAACATGTCTGGACCTTTTTGTTTGGAAATTATACTGTATTTGTACAAGTCCAAATGAAGAATTAACAGAATGCACTGCTCCCATTTTTTTTTTAAAATGTGATTCAAGCCAATTGCATAAATATGGTACCTTTTTGACACCATCTGCAAATTATTGCCTAAACAGCCTTGTAAGTCTCCATAAGAGGCTAACTGCTCATTATTAATGTCATGGAGATATTCTTTCCAGTTCAAATGTTAGAAGTGTGAAGGCCCATGGTTCAGTCTTGGCTGTTAATGCATAATGTGGGTTGCTACACATGCCATAAATCAAAGCACGATGCAAATTACTATGACAGAAGTTGTTTAAATTGTGCTTACGGGTACATCCACGTATTTGGAAGCAGCCTTCACCTGTAAAAGGAACAAGAAGAGAGTTTACACCATCAGAACGTTTTCAGGTCTTTGTTTTTTCTATAAACACCTGGAAGAGCTTCTCCAGTTAAGACTTGGGACAACATAATGCTGAGTGGGGGAAAAAGGGTGATAAAAACTATGTTTCCTGTCTAAAAGAATAGGCAAGGGCGGTGTTTTTGTTGTTGTTGTTTTGGAGAGGTAACTTTGCTGCTGAAGCTCTAATAGCAACAGATGATGGTGTGGGAGTTGTGCTTCTCCCTCTTCTACTTCAGTGAGCGGGGGAAGATGGGGTTTGTAAGTAGACATCGTTATTTTCTTCGGAGGCCTCGTTCTCCGCCCGATGCCACGTGTCTCCGAAGGCAGCATGCGTCTCTCCCATCAGGAGCCGCATCCCGGGGACCGCGGGGGCTCCCCTGGCAGCGGGGGCACGGTGGCATGGCGAGGCTGCCAGGCTCCTGCACCAAGGCGGCCACAAGAAAGCACCCAAAGGACCCTAATTTTGCCCCCTACCCACAGTCCTGGCCCTGGCGTGCTTCCCCCAGCTTTGCGGGCTGCAGCCTGGGACACTATCTTCCACCTTTTTGCTGGCCCCAATGCTGGCAGGAGCTGGCAGACCGTGTTGGGGCAGCGTGCTCATGCCGTGCCACAGAGAAGAGCCCCAAAGCTTTTCTGCTTCCCAGAATGTGAAAGGCTACGTTGGAGTTTGCTATGATCTCCTCCCTGCTTTTAAAAGACCTTATTTGAGGGAGGGTATCAGAGGGCGGACACTGCACTTTGTGGTGTCCTCACAAACCGGCTGGGGCTGCAAGACCCCGAATTTACTTTGTCTCCAGCCTGCCACGCAGCAGGGCGTGCATCGCCTGGCACGGGAGGTGGGGTGGCCCCCAATGTCAGGGCCACCTTCTCCAACTGAGCAGTGCCCAGCTGGTCAGAGAGACCTTTTTCCCACTGTAGCATAAGGCACTGTGTCTAGAAAGAGTACGGCTGGGATTTTCCACAACGCTTCTGCTTTTAATTAGGGTAAGTGTTGCCGGCCATCTTTGTTTGGGTGTAAAAGCTCACCTGCTTTTAAATATTTCTAAAGCTACCATTAAAACAGCCTAAATATAACACGCACACAGTTGCATCTTGGGATGAATAAATTATGTGTCCCGAATGAGAGAATGAATGTATGTGTGAGACAGAATGTGAGAGTGGGTGGAAGCACTCATATGGTGTGTGTGGGGGGTGCATAATTAAGCACAATGAGGCGATACAAAAGACCAGACTGGTGGTAATTGCCGAGGTGAACGCTGCAAGTATTGGCAGCGCCCGGGCTGCCGAGCCGGGGGGCAAGAACAGAGGGAAGGGCAGGAGGAGGGCACTGAGCGCCTGCCGCTGTGATGCGACCTGGGGTCTGGCTGTTGGAGGGGATGGAGGGGGACAAGGCACGTCCCAGCACACGAGTTTATGATGGAGGTAGCAGAACCAGTGCTAAGTCCTCGCCCCCAGCAAAGAGCGAGTGCTCGTCTCTCCTCCAGGTATCCTCGTTTCCAGCCAACCGTCTGGACACCTCGCCCTTTCTGTGCATTTATCCTCACAACTCTCTTGGGAGGCAGCGAAGCGCTATCCCTTGCTCCTGCCAAACGGGAGCGGAGGAGCCCCAACCTCCATGCGTGAAGGCAGCTGGAGCCCGGCCAACGGCTGCAGCTCCGGAGGAGCAGGCAGTCACGGCACACCCACGCCGGTGTGGAGCAGCCGCAGGCAGGGCTACCCAAGCTAGCTCCAAAAGAGCTCTTTTTCTGAGCAGCAAAGCTAAACAACCAGCAGGACAGCTCAGAAAATGATGCGGCTTGAAAGCCTGCGGAATTCAATCCGGGGTCCGTGCTCAGGGCCGCACCGCGCCATGCACCTGGATCTTCCGGTATCATCCAGAGCATGCAGTGGTGCAGCGGCACCCCAGGAAACCTGCGATTAGAGCGCAGATTTAGCACTCGTAGGTCCAGCTTAGCGCCACCATCTCAAGCTGCCTTCTTCTCCAAAGCCAAGAGGCGACAAGAATAACTCAGTTGGCTTCCTGCGATCTCCCCCCTCCACCCACAACAAAAACGAGCTGCTTCTCCTGCCCACTCCCCTTTAATCAGAATAATTACTTGTTTTTCTTTAAACTCAGATTTGGCTACATTTAGTAAAATTTCCAAACTGCCGGATGTTGTGTGATTTTTGCTAGGCTGCCGTTTTTCACAAAGTATGTGACTTTGCCATGAAACATCTCAGTTTACCATCAAATTTTGAGCAGAACAAAAATAAGATCTTTTACTTCTGTCTCTCTTGGGTAATATGCAGTCTTTAGTTTTAATTACTGTAGGTGTAACTCTCCACCTACAGAGGCCATCCAGTTTAAAGGGAATTTTAGCAGCTGTCATTCCTGTGACTCAGTGGATCTGCACATGCAGACACCCAGCCAGGACCTGGGCTGCTGTCGCCAAGATGCACTCAAATGTAGCAACAAACAGAAAAAAAAAAAAGAGTCTGGCCAAATTTAGAAGGGTATTTTCCTCCCAAAGTGCTCTGCAAGGAGAAGTGGCTAGTGAGAATTTATTAGGACAACAGATGCATTAATTTTATTTTGAATTTCGAGGCAGGAATTGGAAATGAGGATATCCTACTAGGTGATAAAACTGTCTGTCACAAGACCCCTGATTACATGTCACTTGCAGAGCGCCTGGAAAACACGCGATGAAAGAAGCCGGTGGAAGGGGGTGGGAGACTAATGCTTTCTAGAGCTCAGCGGCTTGGACCATCACACTTTGTTGTATTTGTTCAGACAGCGAAAACGTGGGAGGTGGTGCAAGCATGCTGTAACAAGAGAGACTTTCTCTATTTATCGTTGCAAACACTAAACACAGCAAATCACATTACTACTGCAGAGAAGGCAGACTTTCTAAGCCCGGTGCCAAAGGGGTCGGGGCTGTCCCTCAGCCTCCTCTTGCGGCCAGTGCTGCCCAGTGGCTCCCAGCAAACAAGCAGGCAAAAGCAAGAGACGTCCCTTGCCCAGAAAGAAGCAACCCTGTTCCTCCAAAATGCACCCAGCCTCCTTGCTGAGGGTGAGGGCTCAGCACCTTCCTGGGGACGTGCACACACCACGACTCACCCACACAATAACTATTTGGATGCACATCCCTTCCTGGCTGGAAACTCAGGAAACTGAAGCTGTGGGGCCAGGCTCCAAGGCTGCGGGGCTGTCAGAGCAGGACAGACCGTTTTGCTGCTGCTGGGGCAGTTAAATGTCGTTAAGTGTCCGAGGAGCAGCAGAGGGAGGATGCCTGATCCCATGCACCTATGTGCTGCCTTCTCGAGGGCGCCCAGAGCTGAAGCATGGCCCGGGGGTTCACTCAGCAATCGAAGGGAGCAGCGCTCAGCAGCGTAAACAGTAGGATGTGGGAGCAACGCAGCATCAACCGAGGAACAGCTTGGATACACGGAGAAGGAAGGGCTGCACGTTACACTGTCTACCCGGGCTGATGCTGGTACTTCCGATGCCTGAAAAGCTGCCGCCTCCACATCCTCTGCTGCTGGCACGCGAGCATCTCCTAACCCTCTGCAGCACTGGAAGGAGAAGGTATCCACCCCAAGCCATCCCATGCACCTCCCTGAGCTGGGGCAAGCACAGGCCCAGGGCTGTAACGAGGTGGGAGTTATCCTGGGAGAAGAGCTGCACCGCGGGGCAGCGGGTGGGACACCTTCCCTTCCACTCCTTCTCCAATAAGCAGAAAAAGTGAAAAGCTTTACTGTGACTTGAAAGCGTCACTGTGACCTCCCAAGCAGCCGCAGACACACACGTTTGGGTGCACACCTGCCTGCAAGCTGAGCTAAGAGAAGCCACGCTTGCAAACAGACGCTCCTCTAAACTTTCTGGCATGCACTTTCAGAAGACCTTTGGAAACCAGCTGCTATGTGTTTGTCCTAAGAAGCCATCACAAAACTTTTCTGGAATACAGCTTAGATTGCTAAACCCTTGTGCACAGAGGCCAATTTTGTAAGGATATGGTTCTTGACCTGTACCTTTCTAGGAAATATGTAATGTGACGAGCTGTGGGTTGGTTCTGCGATGTTAGGGAGAAATGTGGCATGAGAGGCACACTGTGCTGTGTAACCTCATGCCATTTCCCCCTACGTTGTTCTCTTTTAGAAACACAAAGGCACTCCCTGGATCCCTTTATCTTGCTTTTTACTGCTTAAGATGGTCACTATTATCACCAGAAGAATGAAAGCAACGTGCCTGTCATGCAAGGTGGCAGTGAAGCAACTTCTTTAGTTAGGGAAATTGTGTGTATAGTGCAATTTTTTTCAGCTTCATATGCATCCTCAAGGGAATAAACTCCACCAACCTGAATGACGACTGGAGATGGCTTTACTCTGTGCTACAATACGATGGCCTACACATCTTAGGTGTTTAAGTAGATCTGCATACAGGTTGGTTGTCTATTCATGTGGTTACAGTGTTCAAACATCACAGAATGGCAGAATAATTATGAACTGACCAAGTCCTGGGAGAGCAGGAGATTACAACTCAGGGAAAAAAAAAAAAAAAAGCAGAATAGAAAATATTGTCTGTACTTACAGTAAATGACAGGAAAGAAGAAAACAAAGTTCCTTCATCGTATCTAGACAGTTTGGCCAAGACTCCTTCCAAAATGGTGACAAACTAAGAAGACAAAAAATACTGCAATTATTTTTAATAATGGAACAAGGGTGTAAAAACCAGCATCAGCTTCAAAGAAGCCAGTGGAGCTCTCAACATTGCCAAAGGAGCAGACAACCTGTCCCTGAGCCCAGCGGGCCAGGGAGCGGGGAGAGAGGACCATTGACTTTCGGGTGCTACATGATCCACCTCTCGCTGAGTGGGAATCACCTCTCGGTGTCATGGGTGATGCTGGGGACAGGAGGTGGGTGCAGCGCGTGGGGAAGCCAGCACAGCCTCTCCGGATGGGGAGGCTGGTGGCTCTTGCTCCCAGTACGCGGTGTCAAGCACGCAGCTAGCTGGGTATTCTTGCAGGAGAATTGAACTGGCATATGTTGGCAGATTATGTTTAAAGGTCTCCACTGTATAATAGGGATGACTTGTTCTCAGAAAGTTTGAAACTAGAGGAAAACACACCCCACCATCTTTCTCCCTACATACCAATTCCCCTCTGTGTTAGCGCAGCACACCAGACCTACACAACAACCCAAGGGAAATGCTGGCAGCTGAGCTAGAGGAGATGACTCTGATGAAAAACAATTTCCAAACAATTAAACCTGACATTTTGGAGTGTATTTCCCACTCCTGTCACCTCTAAATTAATTTCTTAGAAGAGCATATGGTGATCTTGCACAAGATGAGCTATTTTGTCCACACAACCTTGCGTGTAGGAGTGGTGACCACCTTTGTGTGCCTCTCTAACGTCTACGCAGCAGCATTCAGTGGTGCCACCCCCTGACTGCCGCTACCCCCCAGAGCCGTGGGGTGATGCTGACCATGGGGTGTTACCCCATCAACTTAACGCCCATTCCTTAAAACCACTTCTGGCCCAGTATGGCAATCCTGCTAGCAGCCTATTACATCTCACGCAGTTCCTAATCATCAAAGAGTCACCATGAAAGGACTGGGAGATGTATGATCTTGCCTGTGAGAAACAAGAAGCCAATTCAACATCTTAATGTGTCACATTTTAATGGAAACGCACATATTAAAAACGCAATGTTAACAGTGAATCACTTCACCTGAAGCCGAAGGTTACCTTTGCCACTAGGAGTGTTATCATTTCTTTGACGGTTTCCTCAATTAGTTCATCTATTTTTGAATGGTACTGGTGCTAAAGAAAAATAAAAGGAGAGGGGGAGGAAAATATTAGCATTGATCACAGGCAAGAGCTCTACGGTTGTCAGCCTCTTCCCTTGGTAAATCACAATATGCAGTATTAAACCGAAGAACTATGCAGCTTATTACCCTGTGCTCCACTACAGTGGCCAGTGATTACTTACACTCGTAGGAGGGACCTGGAATTCAGGAGAATCTTACACCAGTTTGTGAAGCATGGGCAAACCCTGCCCTCTTCTGTGTGCCCGCAGCTCCGGGAGCCACACGCACACGTCTGAGGGGAGGCTCTGCTGTGCCCGAGAAGCACCAACACCCCATGCTCCTAGACACCCCAGAGTCCTTCTGCTTCACTTCTGTGGGCATTGCACTGCTCGTTTTGCACGTGGGTCGCACCCAACAATAAGATACGCCTGCCCCGGAGGGAAACGGGCAGCCCTTGCCTAGGGCACCACAAACCACACAGCCCTCGGAAGGGCAGCGGGGAGGCTTTGCTGCACCAGGGGAGTTTGCAATGGGTTGAACCGCTGGGGTTGTTGTTGCGCCCTTCCCATCTACTGCAGCAAAAGCACTCGATCCTGTGTTACACGCTGGGTTCAGCAGGCACATGGCTCAAATTAAGCACTTGTTTAAACGCTTTGCTCAGTGACTAGAAGACAGACTTAAAAAACACCCAACAAACCCAGATGAGTCTTTTTGCCCCATGCAGAAGCCAGCAGGCAGCGCAGCCCCGAGCCCTGGGTGTCAGCAGATCCTGCGGCACGAGCTCAGAACCGGCTGACCAACGCCAGCATCAGTGTTTCTGAGCCTTCAACCCAATTTCCACACACGCCAAACCTTGCTTAGCTTGGGAGCTCTGATGCAATCAGCTGCAATATGGCTAGAATAGGTACTAAAATACAGTCTTCCACTAATTTAGAAAAGACCTGTTTCCAATACAAGATTTAATTAGTGAAAACATACAGTATATTCTTATTTTCAATGGACTGAGAAAATACTGATTATGACTGCTTTCCAACACAAAACATTTGATTTTTCAGTCAAACATTTCAAGCACTGGTGCTAGTCACTATATTCATTACCACTTGGCATTAATATTGTTTTAAAATGTTAACATCAAATCACATTGAAAGAGACAAATCTGCTTTAAATACTAATCAGACTTTGTGAGGGAAGACTGCGAGGGCTTTACAAATGCTAAATGTTGGTCTCAGAGTCTGATTTGCTCTACAGTTTGGGGATTTTTTTCTATGACAGTAATGTATTAAAACAAGAATCTGGAAAAAATAAAATAAAAGTAGGACACACTTACCCACTCTTTAGCAAACTTTTCAGATGATTGGGGACAGAAATAAAGAGGAAAGTGCAAAAGACAGGAAAAAGAACATATGAAGATAATTGATAAATAAACCAAAATCTTTTAAAGAAAAGGGACATATGAGAACAGCAGCGTCATGCACAGAAACAATAAGCAATGCAAAATGAAACGTGAACAAAACCTCCTCTCGCTGAAATACCAGAGATCGCTACCTGCAGCATCTGCAGGCAGTAAACAGGGGGAAGGGACCGGGTTGTACCTAACTGCTGACAGTCTCTTATGGTTGTTTTGCTCCGAAGAGGAAGGCAACCGGCTGTCGGGGCAGCTGCACAGCCCTCACCAGGGATGGATGCGCCTGAGGGGTGAGCCCTGCTGCAGGGGCCGGGTGGGCAGGACAGGGGTACATGGCCCCGCTGGGGCCACCCAGAGCCTCCCCCACACAGGAGGACAGGCTGGCACCGCCGTGCCACAGGCTGCGATCTGCTGAGCCCACTCGGAGGAAAAAACATACATGAACAAGCAAGTGATATTTGCATTTGCAGTTTCCATTTCCACGTCCTGCTTTGCAGGTCAAGACATACACGGGGCCCTTTTAGGGATGGTAGTTAGGACGAATCTGTTTAACACAGAGTTAGGCTGTACCAGCTCCCAGGATTGACCTGGCTGTTCCCAGCACAGCTGGAGATGTGGCTATGGGGTGACAGGGACCTGTAACAGCCGGACACGGATAGGAGCTCCTGATGTCCTCAGCATACACAGCCAGGACCTCCTCAGGGAGATGAGGAAGGGGTTACGCAGACATTGGGGGTGTCTTCCCCATGATGTTTTCCTCCTGCTGCTGCATTTTCTGTGTGCGTGAAAGACGTTGCAACCAAGGCTTTAGCTAACTGCTTTCATCGGGTAAATCATGAGTTTTAACTCAAAGATGGCTAGCTACATGCAGAGCAGTACACTGTGAAATGCACTGACCGATGCATTTTCAATAAAAAGCTTGTTTAAAAGCAAATAAGAGCCCTGATGGAATAAAAGCACAGCTCTGAGAGCAGGAGAGGACGCCGTGCATAGACTGAGGTAGGACTCCGACCACTCATTCCCGTTGCGGCTGCCCTCCCTGAGGCAGACTCAGACCCGGTGCCAGGGCCAGGGACCACGCAGAACAGGGCCGGTGAGGCCGTGGGTCCTGCCCCGGGCAGCCGCAGTGATGTGCACCCTGCGCCCCAGTGCTGCAGCCCCAGCTCCACCTCGGGTAGACGAGACTGAGCCAGGACGGGGTCGGAGAAGGCGGCGGTTTGGAAAACGACTGCCTGGTGCTGCTTTCACAGACGCCTGGCTTGTAAACCAGCGTTTCTAGCAGCTCCTTCTACATTTCTTATGAAAACAGCCGAGGTTAAAGATCGCATAACTGGCTCGCTTTGCCCAGCGTAGCTCCCGCTTTCGATCGAGTTCATCACAGCTTTCTATTAGCTCGATTATTACAATCCGCAATCAGTGCACTACAATGATTCAACTTGACTTTATGTGATGAGTATCTTGCCTTGTCATGTAACAGATTGTGTGTACGTTGTATTTCTCTAAGGACCATCTGACCTTAGATATTAAATAGAAACATACTAGACCAACTGAGAAACATTTAATACATACATTTATCCCCTTAGATGTATTAAAAATTCAGAGGAAAAATAAATATTTAAGATGGTAAAGTATGTTTACCAAATGTTTTAACAGCTGCCTTTAGAGACAAGGAAATGGAAATGAAATGATGGGTGTTTGTTTCACGGGGTAATGCTTGCAAAATGCACTCAAGTATCTGTTAAAGTGAGTGTAACTGAAGGTGGTCTTAAAGGGAAGGCCTTTGGGCTGGGGGGATGCAGGAGTGAGGGCAAATAACGTGTCGAGGGCCTCTGCCCACGTACAGCTTGCAGGGGTTTGTTCCTAATAAAAATGTCTTCTCCAGTTAGGTCTGGGCAAAGCCCCTGCCTGAACACCACAGTGGGCAGCATGAGCCCTTCTTGCTGCTTTTGAACTGCCTGCAAAGGGACCACGCATTTTAGGAGCCTTGTGGCAGCTGCGGCACTGATGGAGGGTCCTGCCAGTGAACGGTGTCTGTCCGTCCTTCCCTGTCCATCCTTCCCTGGCAGGGCTGCAGGTGGCCCTGGCTGAGCTGTGCGGTTGCCACACACCAGGGATGGGGGGACAGAAGGACTCAGTGACGCACAGACCCAGCTCCCCGAATTACGGAGGAAGACACAGGCTCAAAACTCAGAAACTCATCCTTGCTGCCTATCCATCTGTCTCGTCGTTTCTACTGGGGACTGGAAGAGGTGGAGTGGCATTTTGTCCTTCCTTCATGGGCTGTGATGACAGATCTATATCTGAGGCCACACCTCGAGTACTGTGTCCAGTTTTGGGCCCCTCACCACAAGAAAGACATTGAGGCCCTGGAGCGTGTCCAGAGAAGGGCAACGCAACTGGTGAAGGGTCTGGAGCACAGGTCTGATGAGGAGTGACTGAAGGAACTGGGCTTGTTTA
>VWZZ01005825.1:733182-791545 GCA_013399095.1 Psophia crepitans | reverse complement strand
ATTCTATTCTATTCTATTCTATTCTATTCTATTCTATTCTATTCTATTCTTAACCTTTACCCCGCCCCCCAGCACGACCATCTCGGGGGACAGGTTTAGACAGCTTCAAGAAGAGGAGATGAAGGTAGCTCAAAGACGAATTGGCGTGAGCGAATGGAGGGGGAGGCAGGAACACTCATTAAAAGGAAGACAAGAAAAAGGGAGGGTGTATCAAATTCTGCAGCCCTAAATGGTAACTTATTCCCCGATAATTTACATATGCTTTGCAGGTCTGTTAGTTCAGCTATCTGTTAAAAACCTCATGTCCCAGCCAGTGCTGCTTGCCACAGGAGTTCGGCTGTCTCCGAGCGGCCGTACCAAACACCTTCTCAAAGCGGCACAGGCAGATTTGCAGAGCTGTTCCCCGCTGCAGCTGACACCGGTGGAGAAACAACCGCCCTGCCGCCTGCTGCCCTCTCACTTGCGGTTTGACTCAGGCTGAATGTGCAGTGTGACTGACACTCAAAATTTGGAGGAAACAGTGGCAAGCGCAGAGCATCACAAGTTAGCACGGGAAGATGCAGCGAGTCTCGCTATATCCAGATGCAGCTGATGTTATCAGCCCTGCGCCATCTGAACACTTAACCTGACAGCTCCATGAATGCAATGAGCTTGCTCTGCCATGGTATCAGAGTCTGCTCGATCTCCGAAATGCCCCTGACTCCTGGGACTGCCCCAATATAATGCACAAGGGTTTGATCCTGGTTTGCAGCGGGGAGCATCGCAACCATGGCCCTTCCTGGCTGATGGGGCACTGCCAGGGCAGATGGTGCAGTAGCTGCAGGCTGAGGGATTTGGGAGATAAATGGATAGGAATATGGAACAGAAAATGGTAGAGAGGTTCATGTTCAGGCGAGGACAACAAAAGCTCGCTCAAGGTCTGCCTCAGCTGACCTGGAGGAGGAAGGAAGAACCTGGTGATGAGCAGTATGCAACCTTTCTGGCAAGGCAACTGTTGCAAATAACATGTCATAACAGAAACGTGCGTAAGAAAAATAAATAAAAAGAGCAGCTGGGTCTGATCCAAACACCACTGGGGCCAGGATCCCTGCTGCATCCAGTGGCCTTTGGAGCAAGTCCTCCCAGAGGAACAGGGTGAGGTAAACAACGGAAAAAAACCCAAGCAACCTGCAATGCTTCACTGCAAAATCTGACCATGGAAAGTTGTAGCCAAAGGGCTTATCTAGGCAATGCTGACAAGCAGCAGGATACAAACAGTATTTGTGAATTTATTCTAGACTGGTACAGGAATATTTAATTTGGCTTGAAGCCACTGTAGCTAAATGATCATTATGATGCATTTAATTTATTCCAAGCTACCATGTCTTTCTAAGTCATAGATCAATTCACAGAAACTTCAACCTGCAACTATGGCTTCAGAGGACAAAAACTATCTGCAATTAATTAAAACAGGTTTGTTGTTTGGAAACGTGAGTCATTAAGAACCTGGAAATCCAGCATCATCGAGAGTGTTGATTATCGCCAATACTCAAGGACGTCACAGCAGCTGGGATTTCAATCTACTTTTGGAAGTTACCTATTTTGGTGGGGTTTTTTTGTTTGTTTTTTTTTTTTCTTTCCTTTTTTTTGTTTTCTTGGAAGCATCACAGGAACAACTTGGCACTTCTGTTTGCCTTATCTACAGAAAACAGTCATAAACAGAAAGTGTGTTCCTGACACCTGGCTCCAAGGTGCAGTTAATGACTCAATATATGTGATCATCGTGCATCAACCGAGCTTAAGAGATACCTTAAGCACACCACAGTCCCTGCAAAAACTCAGTCCTCAGTGATGAAGATTTCAAATGTTTATTAGATTAATTTGAGACCAACTCCCTGTGTATTTATCTGTACACTTTATATGGAAGGCTAAATCCACAACTGATGTAACGCCTCTGAAACTAGCACAACAGGAGACAGGAAATTTCATGAAATTGCCTTTAAAAGCTGTGAAATGAAGAACCTGCATTTTTACCTCTTGGCCCATTTCCATACTGCAAAGCTTTGTTGACTGAGCTTTGGCATCCACCATGACATTAAACATGGTGCATATTGATTGAGGGACTCGGAAATCTGTTGATCGGCTGGTTTTTTGCAGCTTTACTTCAAATGCAATCCTGGTTCTGTTAAGGAAAAGAGAAAATGACATTTCAGTTGCTTTTAAATAATAAAAATGTGAAACAGTATTGAGACGAGTTCAACAAACCAGAAAGCCGATTGCTGCTGGGAGCGTTACAGTGCAATTGTTACAAGTGTGTTTTTACTAAAAATGATTTTTCAGTTTAAAAAGTAATCCACTTTCCAGAATACACACTATTTATAAAGTGTGCAACACTTTCAGGTAAACTATGTCTTTCTCATGCTTGATAAACAGTGTGATGTTGTTACAAACAGCAGTGCCAATGTACGCCTATAATTTGGTTGCATTAGCTGATTTATAACCCCAGACAAGCAGCAAACCTGACGCGTTAAAGGGTGCTCCCATTGCTCCATGGTATCAGCTACAAATAACTGAAAGTCGTTCATTGCTTGACTGAAAGGACACTGCCAGAGCACTGCATTTTTAGGTCTACATGATTGTATTTGCTTGCTGGAAGTTCCTAATTGTCTCAGAAGTTCATAGAATTGGTTTCCCTGAGGCATACATGCTCACCAGAATGTCTGCAAAACGTGCACAGGCACAGTTGTGCATGTATGAACACACGCACACGCATCGCATGAGCCTGCACCTCTCTGCTCTCCTGGGGTTTCACTGAGCTCAAATTTGACATCCCTGGCAGTTACAATCCGTGTTACACCAAGAGCTTTGTTGGGCCAAAGACTATGTGGTTTGATCCTGTGGCGTATTTTAAAACACCGAGGCATTTGTGACTCTAATGTGGAGAACACTTGCAGCCTGGTGGGCACTGCCTTGTCTTTCTTTGGAGCCCCTCTGCCGATTCCTGAGGTACTTCGCTAATCTAACCTAACACAGAACAATTATCACATCACACAGAATCTGCCAACAAATTAACATAGGAGCTTCAATTTAGAAATAACAAATAATATCAGCTGCAGCTCAGGAATAACTCTGAACTTGAAAGATCCCCCAAGGGTTATGCAAATGAAAACTCATTTACAAATGTGAAACTCCCGTTCTTGGGATGAGGCCTGAGCTGGTACGTAGGTCTGCCTGCCCTGATTTATTAGCAAAACAGGCCTTCCTCGCAAGGGCTGCTTTCCTGACAGCACCGAAACACAACCCAGCGCGGAAGGCGGGGTGGCTCCTCCATGGTATTCAACAGTTCAGAGACAGACGCGAAGAAAAATGTTGTGTCAAACTGAAATTGCTAAAGAAACCTTAGCCAGGCCCTGTTTGCAGGTGATATAAATAGGGAAGGCAGCATATTGGTTTACATCAGCAGTGGCATTTGAACT
This sequence comes from Psophia crepitans, assembly GCA_013399095.1. Classification (NCBI taxonomy): domain Eukaryota; kingdom Metazoa; phylum Chordata; class Aves; order Gruiformes; family Psophiidae; genus Psophia; species Psophia crepitans. The sequence continues at coordinate 788,090 of VWZZ01005825.1, read as the reverse complement.
GATTTAATTACCAGTGCCAGATTTAGCCTGGACTCGAGGACTAGAATCTTGATAATTACTGAAAGGACCCAAAGTGACTGGGATTTTCCATCTCCTCGCAGAGATGAGCATGTTCCTACTTACTTATGCTCAGAACCATTATATATAGTCATACCATTACAAGCTGGGCCAGGTTTTTAGAGAGGGACAACATATTTGTAGAAAGGTTGAAGCAGTTGGGAAAAAAACCACCCAGCTTTCAGGCACACAAGCCCTTCCTCAGACATACCTGGAAACTTGCTTATTTTTCCCAGTTAGCTCAACTCAGCTAACCTGGTCTGATTTCTACAGATCATCACAGCTATAACTGCACTGCAGGTGTAGCAAAAGTTCCTTGGTTCCAATTAAAAAAAAAAAAAAAAGGGAAAAAGAAGTGTTTTGCTGGTGGTGCTGGGGCAGAGAGCAGAGCTCCAGCGCTGGGTTTGCTGCTGAAGGACGATCCGACAACGGGACAACAACTGAAGCTCAGCATTCCCGCCAGCCAAAGGACCAAAGGTGAACTGTGGCAATAAAGGGGGACTTGCTCAACGCCAGAGACATCACAACCATCTCACTGCACTTAAAATGCACTGGGGTTTATTCCAGAACAGTGAGAGAGCAAGCCTCGAGCTGCCTGCCTTCCAGCGGGTGAGTCTCCTGCCTACATCTCGGGGACCGAACGTGCCTTCTCCTGCGGTGACACGGCACATCCTGACTGTGAGGAACATGCGAACAACAAATGTCACACTCACACTTGCAGAGTGGCCAGGCAACTGTGGTACAGAACAGCCACATCACACATTGCAGCTAATATTAGCATGTACCAGCCTATATTTGGCACCCATTTTTCCTTTGGTTCGTCTCTTTGTCTATTAATTTCTGCACAATGGAATGCAAAATTCATCTCTTCCCCCTGCCTAATCACCTTTGATGCCAAATAAATGACTGTGGAAAGGTTGAAAATTTAGTCTGAACATTTTGCTTTCAGAATGACAGCTGTCTGCATGTTTCAAAGTTTTTTAAGGAAACCTCTCTGTTTTGGAAGATCTGCAGGTGAGTATCCTATAATGTGGGTGATGATACAACAGCTTTTCTCAATCGACAGCAGATGTGAAGGCTGTGTGCCAAGCTACTCAATATCCCCTTTCTGGGATCACTTTTTTGCTTCGTTTTTTTCATGGATCTGTGTTTTTTAGGCGGGTGCTGGGATCTTACTTAAGGCTATGCCTTCAGCACTCAACCTCACTGACACCAAACTGCATTTATGAAGACGTGACCTCACCTGTGGCACTAAAAATAAATAACCACCTATTTTGAATACATACTCTCCAGAGTCTCAACAGAGAAGTGTTTGCTTGGGAGAGTCCACAATTCACAGCAGTAGGATGGCTTCCCACCATGCCTGTGAGGGGCAGAGGTGAGCTGGAGTCACCAATAAATGGTGGTTGAAATGAAGCTTTACTGATAATAAGGTAGGTAAAAATGGTGCATGCTGTGAGCTTCTATGAGAAACATGACCAGTTCGCTCGTGGTCACATACCTCTTCACGCAGGACTCGATCATGTCACTCGCCATAAGCTTCAAGCGTTGCTCTAAGTGTTTTCCAAACTCCTCCTCAGGCCAGTGTAAATCCCGAATGAAGGTCTGTAGGGCATCGAGTTTCCAGAACAGATCTTCTGAGGTGCCTGATCCATTGCTGGCAGGGCAAAATGAGAACAAAAGTCATAAGTGGCATCAGGTTCTTTGCAACCTGATGAGGAGACCATTCCTGCAACAAGTGTAGAGCAGACAGTAGTTTCATACACAGGACAACGCTGGCAATCTCCACCATCAGGATTTTGAGTTTTACCATACAGTTGCCTAATCTACCTTGCTGTCATAACCCACAAAACTTTCCAGACCAGATGAGTAAGACAACATTATGAGTTACACATATTAACAGGAAAAATGTGTGTATGGTAAAAATCAGCCTTAGTTAATAACCACATTAACATATGTGATTATTAAGAATTAAGGCTAGAAATCGTGGTAGAAAATCCTCAATCAATAATAACTGCCATACTAGACTGTATGCAGTTATTAAGACTTAGGGTTTCATGCAATTCTCCCCCCCTCTGAATTATACCTTGAGGCTGCCTTGTCCCCCCCAGTGAGGCCCCCGTTTCCAGGTAAGGGACAGTGCTAACAAGTGGTGAGCGAGGACACACTTTATCTCTTGAACAGCTGAAAAAAAATCAGGGTAAATCAATTGAGCTAAGGGCACTAGACATCTCATATCCAGGAGTTTTGGCAGGATTGACCGCTGCACCTTTTCACAGATCTGCCTCTTGCAAAGGCATCTACAGGACAACAAATTTTCATTTTAAAAATAAAATTTATTTTGCAACATCTTTGATCTGTCACAAAACTCTGAATTTCTCTCCCAAGCATATATTCTTGTACCCACATCCCTGCCCAGATGGAAGTCTTTGGTCCTGCAGTGTGTAGCTACACCGGCTCTTTTCACAGTATAATTATATCACAAACCTCCACTTACAGAATAAAAATACTGGATTGTGCTCTGTTTGTGCAAAGAAATTTATGCATCCATAACTCTCTTCTCTCCCTCACTTCCCTCACTTTTTTTCAGAACAATTACCAAGGGAGCTTCAAGAGTTTCGACCCCCTCCTCGCATACCACTAATGCTAACACGGTAATTTAGAAGATATTTAACACACCATGCATTACCACTTGTGCTGACATCATCTATAGAAACAGATGAGGGAGGGTGTTTCTATTGTGACAGATGCCAGCTGCATTGAGTTAATGCTAGAGGAGATCGGAGCTAATGCATACACGGCTACTACGAGGTGAGAACCATAGTCCCAACATGCTAGAGGGGTCCTGCGGGGTCCTGTGCTAGCAGAGTTAACGAGATAAAGAATGAATCGTCTGGGTTGTAGGAGAAACGTTTCTGACACTAAGCAACAGGTAACACGTCCTTGATGGAGGGGAAGGGTGAGTAAAAGGAAACCAGGGAGATGAAAAGATAAAGAATCAGGCATTTCCTTCAACCAGGGGGCCGGTTTGTGCAACAGTCTCAAGCGTTCATCTACCATCAATTTTTAGTTTCGCCTGGTTCGAACCTGTGCTTGGGTATAAGTAAGCTTTAACAGTCTAACCCCAGTTTTGGAACTGCATGAATTTACTTCTTCAATAATTAAATACATACAAATACAATAATTGGTATTTACTACAGCAACATTACGACACCCATTCGGTTGCAAAATTTTTAAAGTATTACTCTTGGTGTTTTTCGCACTTTTGATTAGGGCTCCACGCAAGTAACCAATACAGTATATTAATTCCCCAGATGCACTGTTTATGTTTTACTTGTGAGCACCGCAGTTACTCTAATCACGCAGGCAGCTTGCAATATACCATTGACGCTGAAGCGTTTTCAGAGGGGTTATCCACTTTTCTGTCATGACATGATTCTTATCTTTTCAAGGGCAATACCACAAAGCATGCACAGAGAAAGATTAAAACTTTCAAGTACTCTTTACAGACAACTGCCTAAGCTAGCCTTTAATATAGCTATCTTAGCATGAATATGGGTTGTATAGCTTTGACACATAAACAACCGTGCTAATATTTAAGAAGTTTTAAAAATCTATTACAAAAATCAAACATCAGTGTGTGGTTTACTTCTGGCTCGTTACCACTGCCCTGCAATAAAGCCTGCGTGAGGCTAAGGGCAGAGGCATTTTGGTGGACTCCAGGTGTAGATGTAATCGAGGGTGATTCAGTAACAGCGAGGGGGTAGTTTTGGTGGGTCCTTCAGTTTTTAAGTGAGAAGGTAGGGAAAAAGGAACGCATCCATGCAGTGCTGGCTAGACCACCTCATACCAACCCTAAATAACCCTCTAGGAATTTAGAAGGAGAACTGGCAAGATCTCAGTTTCTTTTTCATCTTGGGACATGAGCTACCTCCAGTGACGAGATTTGGGTTGGGCCCACTGTGTACCACCCTCCACACAGCTTGGTGCCTGGGACTTCTAAGGGAAATGTGCTGTGAGAAGAGAACTTGCCTAACCTGTGTGCAGGATTTGTGGTACAACCCCCCACAGCTCCACTTGTGCACCCTGGGATGCTTGGACAGGGAGCTGGGAGCACAGAGCACAAAGCTCCTACAGATCGACTGCTTTGACACTGTGCCTGATCTTCCAGGCCATAATCTAAACCTTATACTGAAAATACCTTCTTCAGTTGGTCACGGCATTATTCAGGCTGTAATGATGGCTTTGGAGCCTTAATTGCTCCCTGGGGCCTCCCCCAACAGGAATAAAAACTGTTGCAGGGTGTTTCTCTTTGTTAAACTGTTTCATCAAAATCAAGACAAAAATTATTATCTGGGAAGTGTGGAGCTTGTGTTAAATAAAATTCACTTTTAGATCTACATCTGGTCCACAGAAATTGGTTGACTGGCATTGAAATTGGTTCATCTTCTCTTTTGGACAAAACTCTTTGCTGAGACACAGAATGTCGCATTACAAGCTCTGTGGTTCGTATGTTGTTCAGACCATGTCCCATTGTTGACAGCTATTTGGTAAAGCAAGATACTTGCTCAAACTCTCAGTGGGAGTAAGACAAATTTTCAAGATTTATACAAAAAAACCCTCAAAATACACATGCCAGAAATTCACTAGTGTCTCATTCAGAAAACGTCTAATTAACCGTATCACTCTTTAAAGTTTTATATAATGCACAGAAACAAACAATACATATCCATGCCAAGATTACTTTAAATTTAAATGAGATCTAATTTGAACTGAATACACACTCAGAATCATAAATAGCAGCCATCCATGACGGTGCAGAAAAGCTAGGCATTTGTGGGATGCCTAGTGGGATGTTAACTGGTAGATTTGGTACTTTAGGGAGATTCACATTTGGTAGATTCACATTGGGCAGATTACTTGTTAAACTCCTGTGGAAGAAACAGACAGAAAGAAAAAATACCATAACAGTGACAATGCAGATGTAGCAGAAGCACATGACACTCATAAACAAATCTGCAAAGTTCACAGCACGACAACAGTTAAAAAACTAAAGGAAAACATTTCAGAAAGAAGCATGAGTATGGAAGCTTAAGTGTACTGGGTTTGCTGTCTGCAATAAAAAGCAAGTTACTTTAAAAAAAAAAAAAACAAACCCAAACCCAAAACAGAATGAAAAGAAGAATCACAAAGAACAATCACACCTTCAAGTCCTGATACCATTTCAAAGTGCAGAGAGCAGCCTTTTCCGGAAAAATCTCTCTCAAGGAAGTAAGCCTCAGTTCTTCCACACTCATTTAGGTGGGTGAAAGATCTGAACTAAGAGATAGACTAGGGAATTGGGATTCAAAATAATAAACAGGGAGTTTGCCATTCCAGCCCTGCAGAAGTCCATGAGAGTTTTTCTTGCCACCAAATTCAGGAGTCAGGGCTCTACCTGTGCGCCCGCACGAACTGCACTTCATGGATCCAGGACTGGTATATGAATGTTTCTTGGCTGCAAATGGGCCATGGGGTGATTAAAACATTGAACGGGCAATTTATCAAGCATGTGTACTTGGATATCATGCCTTCAATAAATATTTTCAGACGTGCAAATAGAGATCTTTTAAAAGCAGGCCAGTGTATTAATTTAATGCAACGTACTCTCCTGAAACAATGTGCGGTGTGACAGCACTGCGTGCACAGAGTTTGCAAACACCCTGACCTGTTCTAGTGTGATGGGTCTCTGGATGTTAAAATTGGTCTAATTCTGTTTTAATTAGTATCTCATCACAGTTAAATTTTATGCAAAATCAAAACGTCATGGGATTTAGGAATCAGAAGCCAATTTCAGAAGTATATTTTGTTTCTGCCTTACACTGGCATTACTACATGGCACCCTGGGACACAATCCATAGACGGTTTTACAGTCTCACTTGAGGAACAAAACCAGACGCTTTGACACCATTTTCACCAGATCATTATTTGGGCTCAGTGAAAGCGGAGTCAGGACTTCGGGATTTCAGCTTCGCCCTGCGCTGCTGAAGGTACTGAAAGTTCTTCTATTGATCTGCATGAGAACAGCTTCAGTGGTCTCTGAAGACCTCCTCAGACAGAGGAGGTCTCTCCCATTCCCCCGGATTAAATTAGTTACTGTACAGGCAGCATTATCTGGACTCTTGGAAAACTATCAAATTACACACTATGCCTTTCAAGGAATATTAAAAATCTTAGCAACTTCCTTGAGTCATATTTTGAAGTCCATTTCTTACTCCAAGTTTTATGTATCAAAAACCAAAGCAATGGCATTGAGCTGGCTACAATGAATAAATGTTTCCTAATGCCACAGAAGATTTGAACCACTTCTCTGCAAGATCTCAGCTTGTTATTGGTGGCAAGTCTTCGGGAATAGACTTCATCCTCATTTTCCCTTTGTGAATAAAATGTTGAGGAGGAAAACAACAATCTGAAGTCTTTTTGTACCAAAAAAAAAAGTATGTTCTTGTTTTCTTTTGTTTCTGTGATTCTTAGTAGATTTGGCTTCACACTATCTGCCGGTTCTCTTTGTTAGGCAGTAAGCAGATATGAGAATTTACTAACGTAACAACGCTGTCCATTGTTTCCATTCATACTGTATCTGTTATTAAGATGATATGATTGTTGAATGAGACACAGACTCCATAGTGATTGAGAGAGTGTTAAATCTTCAGAAAAGGCAGTGCATGTGGTTAGATACTGATATGGAATAAATAAAGAAATAGCAAGAGGTGGACAACATATAAATGTATAAGGAAAAGCAACTTAAATAACTTAGCCAGATGGTAAATACATAAATCAGAGGACCTTTGGTTTTAATATTAAAATTCAAGAAGTGACAGTGTTATATTAATAAAAACACTGTATTAATAAAATATGACTTCTAGAGTAAACAGTATACTATATTCACACGGAAACATATTTCTTTTATACAACACATTATTTTGCTGATGCAAGGATATGTTGCAAGAATAAGTTAGTACTCTTAAAACAAAACAAAACAGCAAAATAATGGAGTATATTACGTTACCATACAGAAACTAATTTTAAAAATATTCTCCTGAATTGACATGCACAGTTTTGCAGGTTCAACCAATCTAATTATCTGACTAACAGTTGCAGTAAGACCTGTAAAAAATGATTAATATTACCAACAAATGTTCCAGCCTGCACTTGCTCAGACCATAAAACTACAGGTCCAAGATGAGAAACTGTTTCTAGAAGCCAGCCATGTCTATTTAATATAGATGGCTAAATATAACCTCAGCCATCAGGCAGGGAATGTGGGCATTTGCATCAACAAGATGAGGGCTGTCTGAGTTAAGACGACTCAGCTTCGGGACTGGCTCCTGATACGTTTGATAAAAGACGCACACTCTGGAGCTGTACTGCTTGTTTTGTTGGCTTCTTCTGATTCACCCCCGTTCGTGTCTGTTGGTTGTGTAAATGCCTTTCACCTGGACTGTCTGCTGGGAAATTCTCAGTGCAAACAGACTGGCGACATACCCCTGGACAACATCCCAACGCTCACACTGTACTGTAGCACCGACCACAGAAAACAAGTCCAATTGCACAGGGGCTGCTCCCGTAGAGCTGCTCTAGTACTGCAAAGAGGGCAGAAAAATCAGTGTTTTTACTGCCTTGTCTCCCAGTTTCAGAATAGAGCCGAAGAAGACACTTGTCCCTACTGAAATGCTCAGTTCCTACAGGATGCCTGAAATGGTTTAGTGATGGAAGACGCAAACGCCTGTCTCCTCCATCACTATAAACACTTACTACCTTACTGCCTAGGCTGAGCACATCTTTTCACAAAAGCCTGGATGTGAAGCAAAGAGCTTGATAGTGAAGTAGGCAGTCAAATCTGTGCTCTTCCTGTGACTGACACCCAGAATAGTAACAAAAATACTCATTTTCACTACAACGGTGCTTCTTTTAGGGGGGAAACATTTTCACCAGCATTTTGTAGTAGTACAACCTTATAAAATGATTAATATAATCATACCGTTCAAGTTCTTACATTTGTTTTAATGATACATTTATAAATAGTTTGCAAAGGGTTGGTGAGCAATTAATAGATGCTAAAGCTAGGACTGCACTTCGGTACAGACAGCCACAGGCCAACGAGAAAGGTTCTAGTCAAACGACTGAATTGGTTGTCATCGCACCGGCTTTAGCATTTGCTCAAAAAGATCTTCCAACACAGACACACACACAGGGACGCACACACACACACGTACGTGTCTGCTGGCTGCAAGATAAATCAGCGTTCTCCAAGCAGCGAGCATGAAAAAAACCCACCCCATTGCAAACCCTACTTTTCCAAGACCTCTCAACTCACCAGAGAACAGACCTACTCTGTATCCTCCGTATTTGGATGACTGTGCGAAGGACAAGTGTTCCACATTTCTCTGCGTGGATTCATACAAGCACACCAGCTGCTCTAGCTATAGGGCACGGACCCCCTGCAAATTCAGCAGCTCTGCAGAGGCAGATTACATAGCCCTCATGAGCACATTACATCAATGCTTTTTCCCCCCATGTTTTCAATACTTAACAGTATCTCTCTCACTGTTTGTGATTTCTATACCTAACTCCTCGTAGCATAAGGTGCAGAGTATTCAGCAATGAAAATAGAAGAAATACACGCTTGCAAGCTGCCATCTGGTCAGGTTATGGAGGGCTACGTATTTCAGCCTTGATTGCAAGCATGAGCATAGAGAAACCCTTTCAAAAGACTCTACGTTGTGGAATAATTTCTTGGTTAACAGGAAATAATGAGATTTCCTTCTCACAATTCACTGTAGAGATCCAAAGTTTGGTGGAACGGGCAGCCATGATGATCTACTTTTTCTGGTCAACCTAAAGACCTTTCTTCAAAGCAGAGGAAAGCCACGGAAAAACATACTGCAGTGTTCCCAATTCCCAAAAAGCTCTGCTGGAGAGGCAGCAATGGAAGGCCACGACTTGGATGCGAATTGGCTGGTCCAAACTGTTTGAGAGTCAATGGCCAAAAATTCCACTGTGCTGCAGAACGGACACGTGGGGGGAGAAGGCAGTAGGCACAGGAGGGCAAATCAAACAAAGTAAGTCCGACCTGAGCTCCTACGTGAGCTCACTGTCGATCAGACAAAGAGGAGCAGGTGGTCTGCCCAGGAGGCAAAAGATGAAGACGCCTTAACATTTAGTTCTGAACAGCGCAGCCGAACTGTCATACGATCCTAGGAACGACACCCCTCTTCTCCCTTGCACAGTATGTGCCACCCTCTGTGCGCTCGCTGGTACCTTCCTTCGCCGGGTCACATCGTGTGAAGCCAGCATTTGCAGCTCGCACTTTTGTGTGCGAGACACAAGAACAAAATACCAACTAGTGAAAAAAAAAAAAACCCACCCCAACCCCGGAGCGCATCTTTTCACCAGATGGACACAAGCTTCTTGTGAAAAGCACCCACTTTCCTGCTGGAAGAAATCTTTTAAACACCCAAGTCTGTAAGACAGATAGTCCATCCTGGGCTTTTGCTTGAAGCTGTAGTGCTCAGAGCATTCTGTAACTGGAACTCCAGAAGGGAATAACGGTAAAAGAACTAAGAAAAGGTCTTTCATAACTATCAAAGATAATTTGAAAATGATAGATAATGGGATACCCAGGGATAAAGCATCTTGACAGGCAAGTACCACAGCCAAATACTTATGGATGTCTATAGTTAAGCCACAAAAGTAAATAAAAGCCAAAATGATGTCAGCTTCTGACAAAAGGAAAAAAGCAGAATGAATTTCTTATTGCCTGCTTGTCTGAGGTGGACAGGTACACAGAGTAACCACCTCTGTTTCATAACAGACCGAGAAATACAAACGTATCCATTACTAAAGCAGAGCTCTGAAACTAAAGTTAATGCTAACTTTGAACTGCAATTCTGCTTGAAGGAGTGGCTGTAAAAATGGCATTCTCCTACTCGGAAGATCTATTTCTTGTATGTTTTCTGGGTCACATCTGCTTATTTGAAACAAGATTTTTTAGGATTTTTAATCCTGTTAGCCTGCCGACCAAAGGCAGCAAATGGAAAGTGAGAGAGTCTCCTGAATGCCAGCCACTTAACCCCACTCAGAACAGAGGGGATGATCAGGTGTCAAGAAAAGGCCTGAGATTTGGCAGGCAGAATCCTTATGGATGCTGAGGATGCACAAGAAAAAAGGGAAAAAACCTGGGTACTCAGACTCCAGGTTGCATATGGGAGGCTGGCTGCCGAACAAAATCTCTTTTCCTTGTAAACGGAACATATTTGGTGTGAAAAGCCCTGAAAGACCACACGTTCTTTTATGCAGCAACCTCTGAGAGTGCAGTGCCACTTAACTTAGCCTAGAGAATCACAAAAAAAGCAGGGAAAATAGTTTCTCCAGAGGTCACCTGGTCCCAATCCTGGGTCTGAGGCACCGGCAGACTCATGCTGTTTGCATAGGGTCGATCTTTCTCTTTCAATACCTTTACTAGAAGGAAAAATCAGTTCTTTTCCTTCATAGCATCTGACTTGGCTCTTTAGAGCAAGCATGACAGGGTTCATCAGTGCTTCAAAACCTGTGAAATAACAACAGTAATCCAAAGCGCATGCCACATTTTTATCATTCACCAGCTCTTGAGTTCAGTTTGGGTTTCTCTCAGGCTACTAATTGCTTGCTGGTAAATTCCTAGTTCTCCAAATTGAATAATTGATTCTGCTCGAATCATCTTGCCTGTGTTTTACTTCGGTTTCTGCATGCCTAATCCTGCAGGCAAGGGGACCTGGCAGAGCTGCCCCGGGACACGGGGACACACTCAGCCATCAGCTGCGGGGCTGATGTGAGAAGCACAGAGCTGCACTCTCCCTCCACGGGGTGGGTGGAAAAAATGAGCATTGGGAAGAATAAGTACAGCAATGACTCACACAGGTTATAGGGTTGGACTGAACATGGTAAAGCAAGGGGTTTTGTTCTGAAAAGGAGCTATTTAAGTTCAAAAGCAGCATTGGAAAAGGCATTTTAGAACGGGATCCAAAAAGCCATGCCAGCTAAGAGGGTTTTCACATTTTCATGCTTCCATGTCCAAAGGCACACGGTTCAAACTGAGGCAGCAACGCATTTCAAAAAGCAAATATCATTTCCCTCATTAACTTGAAAACCCTGAAGAGATCAGGCCTTCTATTTTCAGCATTAATCTAGAAAATCTAAAGCACTTTCTGCATGTCCGGTCTAATGTTTGCTAATTCATCTCTGTATGAATCTCCATCCATTTGCACCCAAATTCCGATTGTATCAAAGGAGGTTTCCTTACTTTACTGGCTCCCATGACTCCCGCTCAAAGCCCCTGTGAATTGACTGTGCAATTGAGGACTCCATCAGATCGACATATCTAACAACAAGTGGAGCAAACAGGTCTTGGAGGTGTTTGTGGAATTTTCCATTGCACAAATTATCTAGAATAGATAAATAAAAGTATAGTAAGACACTACTGTTACTAAAACCTCTGTAACAAACCACAGCGTGGCACTTCATTACACAACGAATTTGTCAGCAAACAGGAAGAAACTTCAAGAACATAACAGGAGCTGGCATCGGGCACCGATGTTCACGACAAAGACAGTGGGAATGGCTTCTTACTCCAAACAAATAAACAGACAACGAATCTTCTTTTCCATTAATGTCAAACTTACAAATACATTATTACTTCCTGTGAATAAAATGGATGTAAGAAATACAGCATGGCAAACATTATGGCTTTTTCAGGTAGGAGAATCATTCCTTCTTTGGTTACTCACAACTATGATGCTGGAAATTGGTCTCTGAGGATAAGTCCCTGGCTTTTTTATATGGTGGGAGAAAGCTAACAGGGGCCCTGGACTGGGACCTAACTGGAGGCAATGCCAGTTCTGCCCCACGGAGCGGCAGAAGCACTGGGGACAGTGCCAAATCCTCACAGGTTTTGAAGGCATGGGCCCACGTGCTTTGGAGAAGAGCCTTATTTCACAAAGCACCATTCTTCTGAACTACTTCTGCTTCCATTTACTTTAATGTTTTTGCCCCTTCAGTAAAATCTTTTAAAGCAGGGACCATTTTACTCCATGTTAAATAAATGCAGTACACACATATAAAACGGCACACACATTCAATGACAGTGAGATAGAGTACCTAATTCCCTGCTTATCAGGCAGCCTTTACCAAGAGACTTGAGAAGATGAAGCAAAACAAAAGTTCAGCTTCTCACCTGCAGCTGAAGCATTTGATTTAAGGGGTGTCTGTGTGCTTTTTTTCTAGTGGAAATGGAACAAAAACTAGCTGATGCTAAAAGAGTATGCACTGTAAATCTCTACCCATCTCGGTTCTCTGTGCAGTGCGGAGAGGCTGAGCTATCATCAGTAACTTGAGCTGCCCACCGAAAAAGAAACGGTCAAAATACAATACATACAGTCACTACGGAGGGAATCGTTTAGAAGCTGAAAGAGCGGAAAGCTGTCCCAGGTGTCTGGGGGTTGCACCTCTAACGCAGCATCCATATCCACTGCAAACAGTGACAGGAAGGTCTCCGCATGCTCGACCATTAAGTCTGACCACCAAGCAAAGGCCTTCAGGGTTGGTAGAAAAAGATAATAAAAAAGTGTATTAGTTCTAATAGAGCACAGGGAAAGATGTTAGGCTACATATATCAAAAAAAAAAAAAAAAAAGTGCATCCCATGGAAACTACCTTTATTGTAAAGAGAACAGTGCTCTCAAGTGCTAGCCTGCACAGACAGCGCTCATGGCAGGAACTAGGCACTGCTATTTTAATAGAAAGGTTTCTTGTAGAGGATCTATTCAGAACTCCACTGTAAAGGCACGCAGCTGAAACGTGGAGGAGAAGGCTTTGTCTGTTCAATTTACAGTAAATGACTTAGTTCATCTTTAATTATGCTACTCATCAAAAAAACCCAAGTAATTCTTATTCCAAAGTATAGAAATTTAGCAGTTTCTTCACTGTGCACATGGGTTTTCTCCTGTGTTTTTCAACAGTTTAAATGTTATTTGGATTCACTACTTCTATTTGTCTTGAAAAACTAGAAGCCTAAGACGTTAAAATCTGTCCTAAATCACTCACACTGTCCTTTAGATATATTGCAAGCACCAGCAATAAAAGTTATCACAGCACTGTTCATTTTACATGGTTAGCTATACACACCCATAGAAACACACTACCACCTTCATAATGGTACTGATTAGGAAACTGATTACAAAGCTCTATTATCAACATGCCAAGATTAAAAAAAAAAAAAAAAATCTACGGCAAGCCTATATTTTTACAGAGGCAGGAAAAAAATATATCTAAACTGGAAAATCAAAAAATATCAGTGAAGTAACTCATTCTCATGCACATGGGTCCTTAAAATTCACTGTACGGGCTCTCTGAGGTGACATTCACATCGTACACGGCTCAGATGTGAATGCTGCAAACGCATGCATGCGTGTTTAGTAATCACTTCTGGCTGGGAACATGCAATATGAGAAGTGCTGTCGTTAGGACCATGTGCTGTCATTTTGAAGTGATGGGAAATTACTCAGGGGATCTAAGAAACCGCTTTCTGGCACTTTGCAAGAAAAAGAAACCTCTAGCATAGGCACAAGACTGGAGATGAAACGGAGAAGACTGGGAATAGGTGCATCAGGTCGAGGAGGAATTGCCAGTCAGGGAGGGGTAATTTTAGCAGATTTTAGCAGACATGAATAAGCAGAATGGACTTTCGCTTTCTCAGGGTTCAGTTTTGATTCACTGATGAAGAATCGCACTGAGGTGCAGAGCACGACTCCAGCTGCTGGTTCACTCGGCCATGGAGAGGGAGCAGTGCTCCAAAACCCGGTTACTGCCACGGACCCCCCTAATTCTTCCTAATTTGGCCTGACTTCTCAGCTGCCAGTGGTATCAGCAAGGGCTCTTTGGGACTATTTCCTTTCCTTCGCTCCCCTAGAACCTGAAGCAGACTGACATTGCTCTGCTATCATACCATGAGTTGATATAAAACTGGTGTTAAGATATACATAGGTTGGATGGGCCCAGAGGACACCCAAGATGCAAAGTAACCAACGTAACTGAATAACCCCCAAACTAATTTTAGTTTTGGGCCTGCCCTGTCACCGGGGTGAAGATGTGGATGAGGTGGGCTGTGCCGTGAAGGCACGACTTCGGTGCGCCCAGGGGCAGGCTGGGCAAACGCTGTGCCCGGAGCGGTAACACCAGTAGGTTACAGCATCCCTGAGGCCATGGCATGGGGACAAGGCGGCTACATGGTGCTCCTTCGTCTGCAAACTGTCCCCGGCCCCACACGCATGGAGGAGCTGTCAGGCACTGCTGCCGCAACACCCGCCCTGGGCTGCTTGGAAAGTTCAGGGGCAGCGGTGATGGTGGCCCTGGGCATTCGCAGAGTCGTTACTCTGGAAAAGCCAAAACTGAGTGGAGAGAGTCGAGAGGGCTGAGCACACATGGCAATGCTCTTCAGCTCTTCTGCCCACGTTTGGTGCTGGTGCCCAACTGAGCGCACAGCCGGGCGCCCGGCAGTGCTGCATCGGGAGGCATCAAACTGCAACGTCAAGACCCAGGTCTGCTCCTGATGCCTGCCCAAACCTTCTCCCCAAAGCGCAGGTGGGAAACGAGCAGCTGCTGAGCAATGGGGCTGCAGAGGGTCCTCTTAACATCAGCAGCACTTCTCCGTGGTTTCCAAGCAGGGTGCCCAGGCTGTCCTTGCACTGAGGTGGTTTCTCCGGCTGTACCTCTGCCTCCCACGAGCCTGCCGTGCTGTGTCCCCACCACAAACTGCCTGCGGGTCTGCCTATGAAGGACCAACAGCAATCGGCGTTTTGGGGGGAGGGAAAAGAGGGGAGGCCAAAGAATATCTTCTGCAACAAATCTCAACATAAACACTTCAGAGTCCTGCAATAAAAACCTGCTTCTATGAAAATGGAAAAAAAGCTATTTTCAAGAGAAATTGTGAAGAAAGCATGCGATCGTTTGTGGAAAAAAAATACGCCCAAACCAGTCACAGTTTCCCTTTTGCTGGAAAAGTAAAATTTAAGCTCTGCTAACTTATGTCAGGATCCTCAACCTCCTCTTCCCTGGTCTCGGTGAGCAGGACCTTCCTGCGGTGGGAGCGGTAACACCATACTTTGAAAATCTCCTTCAAGATGGTAACGTGTCATTTATTTACCATCCACTTACCTGTTTTGCTCAAAACACAATGTAAAGGGGGAAAAAAAAAGTGTGCTTTCTAGCCAAACACACCTATTGTTGTATATTTTACACATGGCTACACATGTATATATGTATGACCTCAAGGAGTTAAAATACATATATACATATACACATACGTATACATAGAGAGAGAAAACACAAGTTTAAAAATAGGTGAATGCCATCATTTCTGGCATTTGCCATCAGTCATCCAGAGGAACGGCAAGGGAGGTGGGAGACATCTGATGGGAGAGATGACACAATGACAGAGACCTCCCGCTCTCCCAGATTACATACGTAGGCACACGGTTTCTGCTGCATTTCTGCCTGCGCCGGTTTGCTTCTCTCTTAGGGTAAGACAAACCCAACTGACTAGACACAGTACTTCTGTGTAATGTTTTAACATTTTGCATGCTCTGAGTATTATTTTCCAGGTTCTCCTTAGTGAGTATGCCTCGATGTCCATGTGGGGAAAAAAAGGGGCACATTTTAATTGCAAAAGCTGTTGATTTTCAGTAAAGTAAGGCGTTTCTTCAGTAAGTGGTGCAATCTAATTTTCTGCTGAACATCCAAAGTAGACCAAAGAGTCACACCTTGCAGGTCAAACCTTCTCCAGGTGAAAGGACAACATGTCAAAAAACCCTCACCTGAAATAATTTTGGGGGAAAAAAAAAGCGCAATACCTCAGCAGCAATTCTCACTGCACAGTGAGATCCCAACGTGGATACAACGCATAATAAAGATCAGTGATAAACCACCCAGCCTCTTCTCTCTCTCCCTTTGGGTGCAATTCAAAGTGTGCGGAGAGCTGGCCAACTGCCTGTACACTGCTGAAATGCCACGGCCACCCTCAGGACAGGGATTCAATAACGTACCGACAGTGTGCTGGGCTTCTGGAGAGAGATGGATTTCACCCTTCCAGGTCACCGTTCAGAACAAGGGACCGGCATGCCTCCTATCCGTGTTGGCACTAACCTTCTGTCTCTAATCAAAACCTTCTGACACAAAAGACGCTGGAGAACAGTTTTGAGTCTTCCTCCTGGTGAGGATCTCGGTGGCGTGGCTGGCTGAACACGACCGGCCCTGTAACTGCTCCCTTCGGAGACCCACTGTTTCCAAAATAACCTGCGTTTTAACAACAGCTCCTTCCCGGCTGGTTTGTACATCCAGCCTGCGCCGGTGATGAGTGGAATAAGTCGCTCGTTACAGAGGTTACTGCAGTTTGCGTGCAAGCGCAGCGCTCTCGAGCACCCCCTTGCTTTTGTAAGAATGAAGTTTATTTCACTCTTCACCCCGTATATTCTCTCTCTACATATAAATACTGTATATCCAGTACAAGGCACATACAGACAAAACCAGAGGAAGACCACTACCATTCTAGGCACCCGTGTAGTACTTAGTCCATCTCCACCACAGTGTACTAGAGGTCGGGTGAATGCAAAACGACAGAGGTAACAACAGGCTGAGGAGAGAGTCCAGGCAGGTAGGGTTGTGTCGGGATGTAACTGCAGCGCTCGTAAAATATACCCATTGCTACATGCATGGACCGCACTACTATGCCACATTTACCCTCCTGTGTCAGGCCACCAGCTCCGCAAGCAGCCGACTCGAAGTTGCTGTTACATTCCTCGGTCAAAGTTACGGAAGCGAGGGCAACCCGGGTAAAATCCCAGTAGGAAACATGGCACTGAGAGGGCATGCACGAAATATGACAGGAGTGACTCGTTTCATTCGGTGTAGTCACATACCTCTTTCCCCTGCCAGGATCATCCAAGATTGAATGAACAGTAGAAAAACAGGGAGGAAATTTAAATATGCAATCAGGCATTAGTTGGGTGTTGTGGATTGTTGTGTATTATCAATAAGTTACATTATACTGCAAATTTAATATACACTGGAATGATTTTTAGGTGATTCTGAAATTATCAAATGCTCTTAACGCAAAATATAGTGAGTATATATATATATCAATGGGAAGGAAAAGAGTAAATAGTGAATGAGTGTTACATTACCTACAGTCACTAACAATAACTGTTCACTCTCAATCTCAAAACAATTAACTTTTCACCACGTATCTGAGAGCACCAGATCTATAGAGAACAGAGGGTTCAATCCTGCAAATACTTACATGGGTATGTAACATCCCTTGCTCGGGCAGAAATGTCCTGGCGTGCTGAGCGCGGGACTACAGCCAGCAACGACAGCTGCCTGCGGGGTCAAGGGTTTCCAGGATCTAGCCTCACGATTTTTTGGTCTATATTCGACTACGACATGGTTTCAGTGGGTTTAAAACACGAATCTTTCTGTTAAACTGCTTTGAAGAATTAAGAGTAGATTTATTAGGCTTTAGATAACCCAGATAATGAGAATAATTCATCCTAATCTCCGTGAGTAGTAATTGAGGTATTCCCAATAAGCCAAGGTGGAAGAAGCCAACAGGAGACCAGGTGAGTTATTCACGTACCGCAGGGGCCCAGGGGAACCCCTGGAAACAACCTGAATGCTCAGAAAGGGACCAAAAAAAAAAGAGAAAATTGTTTTGTTCTGTGGTGGGTTTCCTTGCTCCAGCCCTGGACAGCAGGAGCGGTAAGCTGCTGCAGGGACCCCGCTAATGCTGTCTGGAGGCACAGCATTATTTCTTTTGGAAATACGCCCTTTCTGAAAAGCGGACAGGCTTGCTCTTGCGTGGAGATGCTGGTGAACGTATTTGGCCAGATTCAGCTGCTGCTGGCGCTGTATGAAAGGCTGCAGACTGATGTAGAGCAGAATTCAATTAATTCCTCCTTTACCCCTCCCTCCCCTCTGCAAAATCAATCTTCCTGAGCTGTACTTTGCCTTCATCGCACTCGAGCACCGTTATTTACGAATACTTTTGGCTTTTAAAGGAGATAACCCAGCACAAGTTGGGAAGACATCACACAAACATGGAAAGCTCCTAGCAAGCCACCGGAGCCTGCCGAAGACCTGGGGGACACGACGTCGCGGGGCACCGCTACTCACCTCCGCGTGGTGTTCTTCGTTTTGCTGTAGGACTTCAATTACCAGTTCTGCCAGACGTATTGTATCTTCTAACTTTTTAGCTGGTGTGACTAACCGGCCTACATTCTCTGTAGTACAAGAACTCGAGTTAAAAGGGAGGCAAAGCTAGACGTACAGTAAGTTATTTTAGAGGTTTAAAAAAATTCCCATAATATTCTACAGCTTTAAAGATCTTTTCATGCATATGTTAAATGCTTATATAATTAGTACTGAGCAAACCAGAAAGCCACATTCGTTATTGTACTATGAAAATACAGTGCTCCAGCTCCAAATTTCACAACACTGTCAAGAGTTGTTTTGCTTCACGGTGCGATGGCGGCACTTTATTAGCTCGAATAAGAACATTGCATTCCCTAAAGACAGCATCTGGCTGCTAATATACGAACAATATGTATCCTTCAGCGGAGATGATGCTATTATAGAAATCACGTCTATATTATTTTAAAATTCTTTTCAGAAGATCAATTCATCTGTCTGTACTTTTAATGAATTGTCAGACTCGAGCGATTTAAATGTCACCTGCTACTGAAAGCAAAAAAATTGCAGGTCTGCCTTGCTCCAGGATTTAACTCCACAAGGGTCAAGGAGTTACGCATGCTGGAGGGAGTGCAAAGTGGTGAATCCCACTAGGCGTTCATAGGTGAAATTTATATGGGAAAAGAGATGCAACTTTACAGCAAAAATCCCGCAAACAAACCAAAGAGTTTAAATCCTGGAGCTTGGTGTTTAGCTATGTCGAGTTATCTCGCAGCATTTTCTGAAGACTTTTAAAAATAATTAGATTCTATTCTCCTAGGTAATTTATATTATTAATAACATACTAAACATCTGAGGTGCTAACAATCTGGAGCATTTAGAGTGTTTCACTGGAAGTAATACAGAGAAAAAGAAAATAATCACATGTTTGTGGAACGACAGAGCTGGCTGAGTGCAGCCAAGGAGCTTTCTATGAGCTGACACCACAGCGCTCTTCCTTGAGGTCTGCAAAATCTCCCTGTGATGGTTGCCCTGAGGAGAAGCAGAGCAGGAGAGCTGCTCCCCTGGCATCTACCTACACTGCAGCACGTCACCACCTTAACTACAGATGTGTCTCTCCAGTTAACAATCGGGTGCCAATCCCAGCTCTTTAGTGCAGCGAGGACGAAGAATGGCATCGTGGTAGCTACACCAGCCAATTCACACCTCTGCACCAATGTATATTTTGGCTTCTCCATGATGCCAAAGCTGGAGAATTTGTAAATGGGTGAAGTACCAAAACCCAAAAACCAAATAGCCAAATCAATCTGCAGTTAGCAGTGCACAACAGGCTGTACGCCCCCAACACAGCAAAGCGCTAGCATGGGTTGAAGCATCGTTACTAGCAACCACCCTGGGACTTCCAAAGGAGCCCAGCAGCTTGGGTCATGCCAACATGCAAGGCATGGCTGGGCATCTCGTTCCAGCCTCCTGCATGCACTAGTTTTTTGCTAGCGCTTAGGTCCTCTCTGCTGATAGGACAGACACTTGTGGTTACACGCAGATGGCACCGCTCTGCCATACTGGGTCACCTGGGGAAAAATCCCTGCCTTGCTGGAGGCTTGGTGAGCTTCAAGGACTTAATTCTCCCCCTTAAAATCTCGCCTGCTCCTCGATTTCCCTGAATACTTGTTTACAGGTAACAAATTTCGCAGAAAATGAAAGCCATGTTTTCCAAAACAGTCACATTTGGGTGGTTGAACAAGCGGTACACGGGCTGGTTCTCAGGAGCTCAGCAACCCGGTCAGCCGAAGTCTGGCACTGCAGGCGCTCAGCTTGGCTGGGAGATGCAACATGGTAAGGCACCATGCAAACAAACTCTCTATTTTTGCTGATTTATGTCACAGATAGGGGCCTTGGGGCTTTCTTCTCTAGTTTCCCTTTAATTTCTTCTGGAAACAAACAAAAAATAATCCAGGTTTCTCTTAATAAAATACTGAAATTGGAGAACTACTGGTTAACTCCTCATTCTTTCTTGCCAGCTACAAGGAGAAATCTCTTCCTTCTGTGCAAACGGAGTCCAGAGACGTGTCCCTTAGCAAGCTCTGGGTGTTTCTGCACCTCTGAAGCCCAGGGGAAGCTTCTCCATTGATCAGAGCAGCATCAGGCCCATTCTCATTTGCAACACTGATCTGCTCTCAAATACAACTAAAAGACAAAAGTGTTAATAAGAACAACTGCTCAGAGATGCTGTCTTTAAAGAAAATATTGATGCTTATACAACTTTGGCAGCCAGCAGATGTCAATCTTAATTTTTTTTCTTCTTATTTTAAATATTTCCCTGGTTAAGTTACTATACATCAGAATATTCTGCTAAGATAGCTGGAGCACTGACAGTTACATGAAACGTATACGATATACTTATCAAATATTTCATCCAACATCATGTAAAGCTCATACATATTTATAGTTTTCATGCAAAATGTTATGCAACAACAATGTTATTTTGTGCTGACGTTGATATTTGAAAATGTTGCATATGTCAGACATTGCTAGACAAAAAAAAATGTGGACATTTTGAAATAAATGCTACCTCTAAATCTCTAAAACCTACCACATCGCGCTAGGTATTTTGTACAAAGCTGCACGTGAGAACTGGCTTTCTACTGCTACACAAGCAACTGCTAGACTAGAAAACCACCGAATAAAAGGAAGGAAGACTATTACAGTACTTGGCGGCTGTTTGGCCATGCCTTTGAGCATATGATTTATCATGTTAGTCTGCATTTGAGGAGATGATGGTGGCCCAGCCGGTGGCTTGGGCTTGGACGGACGGGCTGCTTGTGCGTGACAGAGAGAGACACCAAAAGTAAAGAGACAAATGACTTCATAAACAGTGACAAAAAGATGGAAACTTTGAAAGGAACATAAGCAGAAATGATCAAATACAAATGGAATAAGCTGCTGGGTTTTCGCTTATCAGTACTTGAAGTATTACACGGTAATGACACCATTTGACAACACGTATTCTAGAAGTCAGCGGATTCGAACGTCCTACGGTACTGTGCAATCAGAAAGCTAAAAATTCAATGCAAGTATGAAACTGCACTTCCTGCAGCCATGCGAGGAAAACGAATTAGGCTAATTCAGTTAAAACTCTGGAATTTAGAAAAGGTGAACTAAAAAAGATCACTTTAAGTCGGAGCCCCATTGCTTAGGTACGTTTAGCAATAGAATAATGAGCCACAGGAATTAATTGCTTTGCAAATATCAATTACACATTTTAGAATTAAACGTCACTGTTGGTTAAAGGGAGCTATAAAATATTCTTGTGCAATTTAAACATGTAAAAAAATCTGTCACTTAAAAATGTGTGGTTCCTGATCGTTTCCAGCTCATTTAATTATTTTCAACTTGGAATTCTAGTGGCTTTTATATTCTGGGTTGAATCATATATAAAAACTTGCCAGCTCTATCAAATATGTTACTTGCTATTCCAAATGTTAGAATACTGCAATCAGGACTTGACCCATCTGTCATATAGTTTACAATATCAGCATAGGAAAAATTCAAAGAAAATAGCCTTTCCTTTTACATACACTCAGTGAATAAATTACATACTGTGAATATATTAACACAATAGTTTCTATTCCATTTAATAACAGTTTTTAGCAGCATTGTGACTATTTTTGATAATGCCATTTGCAAGGAATCTGGCATATTTATCTGGACATTCTATTGCCAAAAGTCCTTGCCATTTTGCTTGCATTTTCCAGTGGGGAAAAAAAAAATTGGTTGGCTGGTGCAAAGTAGATTTCTGATTGCTTTTAATTCTCACAGAATTATAATACTTATAATAAAGTATAATAAAGAATATTCAAGTAAACCGTGAGTTAAAGAGTATGAGTTAGGTTGGTTCCCCTCTCCATACACAGATATATATACGTACACAAACACACATACAACGCGCACGTGCGCGCACACACACACGCACACAGATTTTTAGTCTTTTAAGCTGTGTAATGATTTAATTCAGACTCTTAGATTCAAGTTACTGGTTTCTGACTTTTTTTTTTTGTTGTTGTTTGCCGATAACAGGAAAAGCAAATCTATGTGTTTATCTTTGCAGTCATCCTGATCCTCGTTCAATGTGTGCCAAGGGTGGCTTTGTCCCCAGACACAAACCTCTCAGCCTCAAGTGACAAAAATAACTGCTTTTTTTTTGCATTGGCCTAATGACCTTCACTCTAATTTAAAACATAAGCAAGAATTCAATTTGGCTGCTCACTGATGGCTCCTGAGCTCAACATGTAGATGCAGGATGAGCACGTTACTGCCCATCACTATGGAGAGCAGTTTGTGACAAGGTCCCTGGATGGGAAGGGACTGGGGGAGAAGGGATCACACATCTCCTCCCACCCACCCCTGGCAAATGAATGGTGGGAGCCCCTTGCCACCCAAGGATTCTGTTGGACTCCAAAGTTGGGAGTCAGAGAGAGAGAGAGGTCCTCCTAAGAACATCAAAGCCAGGTGCAAATCGCATCCCAGAACTGCATCCCACCGCGTCTCTCAGCTCTGGCACCCTCAAGCACCCTTAAATGTGAGTCCAGCCAACAGCTACCCATCGAAAATGGATTTCAGACTTCACAGACATCCAGACCCCATAGTGTTAAATGGGCCTGACTTGTGCAAATGTTTCCTGTCCTAGGGAAAAGTCATTAGCAGAGAAGGAAGAGGAGGAAGAGGCAAGAGATGCAGCAGCACTGGGGCTTCACGAATCGCTAAGGCAGCGTGTACAAAACAGCTCGGAGGAGACTCCCGCTGTGCGGTTGTCAGCACAGTGCCCTGGGGGTGGCTTTCACTTCCCTGGGAGGCCTGTGAGAGATCCCCCCCAGTGCCCTACCCCTGCTCCTGGCATCTCCCCACCTCCACCGGCTCTTGAAAACAAGCTTCCACAAGGGATTACAGCAGGTTAAGTGACAAATTCTTGGTGTAATTCTGATCTGGCCCAAACTGCACAAATATTCAGCTCTTTTGTTCGTTTAAATTTCTCCGAGCCAAATCCAGGGCTCTTGTACGATGACTGCAAAACCACCTGGAGCCGGAGCAGAGGAGAGGAAGAGCTCCCTCCCTTCACTGGAGCACTGAACACCTTGGGAGCCCTGACTCACACTTCTCTTTGTTGTTTCCTTATTGCAAGAAAATTTAAAAAGATTAAGGTCTGACAAAGGAAAGAGATTAATTTCATCCATAAATGTCAACACAAATGGGGTCATGATAGCAAATCCCTGTGAAGCGCTGGAGCTCACGTGCTTCTCTCCGTCCAGGTCTCGGAGATGATGCGCGAGGTCCCTTTCACGGGGTGTCTCGGCTCCTGCTCAGAGCGAGGGAGATGCGTAATGCTGGATGGGTTTTACGGCACTTGCCAGCGATCAGCTGCAGCTTGTGTGGCAGGTTTTGTTTCCCTTTGGCTTTTCTTTCTTCCCTGTCCTTTTCCTCTCTAATCCCTCACCGCAGCCAGTTTAGCATCAGAAACGCTCTTGTATTTGTTGCTCACGCGTGTCAAACGGGTAAGATTTAAACACCTCCATCACTGACATGAGAGGCAGGAGCAGCTTCTTCCTTACTGACAACCTGACACAGTGCCCTCCTGGACAACCTTCTGCCAAAGGTTTTTACGCTTCTGCCTGAAACTTGCAAATAAAACACTTGCAGAAACTTGAATTATTGGGGTTGCGCTTGCAGTGAGCTTCAGCCTGCAGTGAGTACAGCAGGTACGTCAAAAAATCTGTGCTGCTTTGGGAACTCACGCTGTATGAAACCCAGCGTGTGTGACTCTGCAGACTGGAAGATTTTCAAACTACATGTTTCTCACTCAACATCCTGATTTCTGTGAGCTGGGCTACTAACACATCAGCAACAGGAAGAATTATAGCAAAAGGAGCGCACTGCTGACTTTTCATATTTTTTAAAAGCATAGTCACTGACATAATGGTTTCCTTGTAATAATTAAAAATACACGACCCCTGCCAAAGGCTTTGGTATGTAAGGGTTATGTGTGCATTCATTCGCAAGCCAATCATGAAAATGACAAAAAAGAGCTGCTGTTCTCAAGATAACTATAAAGAATAATGGACTTAGCCTCAGGATGAGGCAAAGCAACCTTTCATTATATTCGTGAAATGAATTTGCGTGTATCTGAAAGGGATTTCAGTGAAGATACCATTTAGTCTTTCAAAATAAGATGCATTATCACCAAAGTAAGAAAAATTCATAGAAATGTTAATTTTTCAATTCAGAAAGAGACTCTAACTCAGCTCTCAAAACTCAACATACTGAAAAGAGAACTGATCTCCTGACTTTCTGGTGATTATTCAGCCTAGTGAGGAATTTTTGCATATCTGAATTATATCTCACGCCTCAGGCAGCAAGTTGCTCTGCAGTTGGTAAGAGACTTGTAGAAAGATAATGGCACAACGCAGAGCTTTGTGATTTCTGAAGCTCTTGTAATAACTTTGATGCTGCTTTAAGCAGTGCCTTTGAACGGGCGAGGGGAAACCTCAAAAGCTGCA
This sequence comes from Psophia crepitans, assembly GCA_013399095.1. Lineage (NCBI taxonomy): Eukaryota > Metazoa > Chordata > Aves > Gruiformes > Psophiidae > Psophia > Psophia crepitans. The sequence continues at coordinate 763,228 of VWZZ01005825.1, read as the reverse complement.
TAACGATTCTTCGTTACACACAACCGAATGCCACTTCAAGGAATGAAACATCTACAGCGGCAGTTCAGCAGCACACACGGACAGGTTGCAGTCACGCCTGAGTAAAGTGCGTGATCTGTTACTGACTTCAGACTCCACTCGCACATACAAGGACTGACGTTTTCATACCTTTTGCATCCGTATTTATTTGGGGAATGTAATTTTTTTAAATTTTTTTTTAAAGCTTTGTGGCTTATCGCAAGCGCTGGGAGTGATTGCCTAGCAGCGGCTGGGCGGACAAACCACACAGGACCTCTCCTTGTCTCGGGCCACGTTAATCCGCAGGCAGCTCAGCCCCTAGAACTTCGCTGGGTTACGGATATGTGCACAGAGCTTCCCAGGCAGAGAACCAGAAATAGGGAAGGTGAGTGATGCAAAGTGAGCATAGGGACTGTTACAAGTGCCAGTACGAATGCCTTGAAAAATACCACTGCTTCTTAATGACCTGTTGTATTGCTCTAATCAAAACCCGACCTCTTCTGCACCCGTTTCCTCGGCTGAGGATGTTTTCCATGTCTGCTGTGGCGACTGCTACGTGCAAGATGCTCCACGTTCGGTGCCAGCTGAGGCTGGCGCAGCCGAAGCCGCTGCGCTTGGACCCTCTCCTGTGGGTGCACCCAGGTCCCCAGCCTGACGCATGGGCACCGTGGCTGCCCCTCTCCACCCTGTGGGCAGCACTGGCCCCTGCACTGACTGGGTTTTGGCTTTGCACCCAGCCTGGCACCACCGCTGGCTGTGTTTTCGAGGAAAGTCAGGCTTCCCTGCCAGCCTGGGGAGGACGGTGCATGTCAGCGATGCAGCGTGGCACGGTGACGTGCCTCTGGAGCCCTACTTCCCTGGACAGGGGCTGGGGAGGCTGAGAGACAAGCAAAAACCTGGCATTTTTGGATAGCCCAAGAGTAGCTGATTTCCTTTGGTGACAGAGCAATAGGACTTCAGTGGGTCCCTCTGCTCTCCAGTCACTTCCTGCCCGCAGTCTGAGCAGCGAGGCCAGAGCTGCCTCCATCCCTGCATCTCCTTCACTTCTCATCTCTGTGCATCGACTCAGCAGTGCCATGAGAAGCCTCTCTTGACAGAGACCAAAACCATCTGACAATATGAGAAATACTTGTCTGAAAACGAAAGGGAAAAAAAAAAAAAGAAGTCTTATACTAAACACAACTCGCTGCCAAACTGACAACTATCGCCTTGGCCAGCACCAGCTCTAAAGCTGCCTGTCCCCAACTCCAGCAGCGCAAAGTGACATTTGGGCTCACGGGATCCCTCAGCACCACGGCACTCCGACACAGTGCAGCGCATTTCAGGAATCCTGTGCTTAAGGGATGGAGAAATTATTCTTTGCTAAAGGAACGATGGATTCCCAATTTATATAAATAAGCAGACGAACGCTTATTAAAAGGTTGCACTTATTAATCTGAGTGTTAGTAGTTCTGTCTGATTAATAATTAAAGCAAGTCATTCATCTTTAATTGTTTTAGCGTAGTGTTCTGTTCAATGTTCTATTTCCAATCAATATTTTTAAAGCAAGACAAGAGGCTACACAGTTTTCAGGAGAAAGGACATCAAAGGGTGACATTTGTGCTTTTAAGAAGTTGTTCTCAGTATCTTATTTTTATTCCTGCTTCTGGCAAAATGAATTAAAAGTCAGGCCAAACCCCAGTCACTTTTGACTTCACTTACGCTGAGGAACTGGTTTCAAGTTGAGTCCTGCTGACCTTGCCCAAAAAATTTCCATTTAAGACAACAGATTTGTAGGCACAAAGTCGCAGTCAGAACTCCCTGTGTCCTTTCACTCACTCCGAGCACCAAAAAGAAGCAGCAGCTTTATTTTTAAACGAGCTGGGCCACAGAAATGTCCTTCTGAGTTTCTAAACTGTAAGCCCGTGACAGGCCGTTGCCAGCAAGCGCGATGCTCAGCGCATTCATTGTGCTTAATGCACAGCAGCCTACTCTAATCTGCTGCAGTTAATGGCAATAGCCGGGATTGTTCTACTTGCTATTTGTTTATTTGCACCTCTCATAGCTGTAAGGAAAAAATATTCCTTATTTTCTAAATATTTATTGCCATTCAAAATTAATTGTACTGTCATGCAGTAGCTCTAGATCCTGGGCCAAATCTGAGCTGTGGAGGCCTGGGGAAGCCAGGGCAGAACCTGGCCCAGCCTCTTGTACTGCTTTTTAAAAGCAATTTCCCTTTGCAAACAGAGCTGAAATCAACCCAATCCTTTCTGGTTCTTTTTTGTTTTGTTTTTTCTTCCACAAAACAGAACAGGCTACTCACAAAAAGAAATGAACAATTCAGGTTTCAAGGACTTTCGAACTAGGACTCCGGGATACAACAGAAACGAGACCAGGGGCTGCAGAGCTCCGCCATCCCTTCCGAAGAGATGGGCACTTGAGCCGAGCCTTTGCCTTGTTACATGTCACCACAGGTTATAAACGAGAGACAAACACGACTTCTGTCCCACCGGATTGTTTGGTACACATTAACGAAAAAATAGAAAAAAAAAAATATTTAAATTAAAAACCCAGTCCTCCCATCAGGGCATAAAACAGAAGATATGAAAACCAAAAATGAACGTTAGTTTAGTTATAAATGTGCTTGTTAGGTGTGTTAAATCAATGGCCAAATCACCAATATTTTTTCACCCAAAATGAGCTGCAGTTCTTTTGGAAAACAAGAAACTTTCTCTTTACAAAGGCTAGATTCTCCTCTAAAACTGTCTCCTAAGAAGATACTATATTCCTACAAGGTATTTCTAATCTACGCTCTATTCTAAGGAAGGAGGAAAAGGAGATTATGTAGACAGCACAAATTAACTCCTTAAGTATTAATGCATCTCCATTTTCAGCCTGAAGGAGTACATATCTTAAGGAGCTATGAAAGAAGAAAACAAAATAAATATAACTCAACAGTCCTAGCAATTTATAATGCATATACAATTGTTCACCTGCATCCTTTTGATTCTCTATATGAAAGAGAGAAAGCAACAAGGAGAGAAAAGAGAGAAACAAGAACAGATATGCAGGATTAATGAGCAAGTGGACCGCACAGCCCCCCAGTTATGCGTGATATATGACATTTGAAAAGAAGAAAAGTCGCCCCCTCTCGCCCCCCGCCCCCCCAGAGCATGGGGTTACCAAAAGAAGCTCCTTTCACGGAGGTGAAAGAAAACGCTGCACAAATAGAAAACCAGAGAGGGCGAGCTCTGAGGACACAGAGGGGATCTCCAAGTGACAGCGGGGCTGGGATGTCCCCTCCAGAGCTCGGTGCAAAGGAGTCAGTAAAAAAATCGAGGAGGAGAGCAAGTGAAGCGCAGCCTTCTGTTCGAGAGCTAACAGACAGGAGACATGTAAGATCTGATGTACAGAGAAAGGACAGCCTTATACGATCTTATACACAGGACTGGGTAAAGATCTTATATACGCAGGCAACGGGATGGCTTTTTCCAACCGTCCTTTATCTGACCTCTAGCTCACCTCTCCCCGGTGTAGCTGCTACCTTTTGATTGTGTACCAGTGACAAGCACTTTACAAATTGGGGTTACACAGAAGCAAAGTAAAAATGCATTCAGGTCACGGACATAAAGAAGAACTGAAAAAACTTACAGACGATCTGAGTTTATCACAAACAGATGGGTTAATTGTCTAACCTGGTTTAGGCTGATAAAAAGTGACTGGACTTCTCACACTGGGTTTCACAGACAGAAGCAACAGACAAGCCAATGCTAAAAGACTTGAAGCAAGGAGAGTGAGTTGGTTTGGATCTGGACTTTCTTGAGGTCATGAAAAACAGAAAGAGTGAGGACAGCATGGAGAGGAGGGTGGTAGGTACTCACGAATGGTTAAATCCATCACTTGAGAGGCCAAGCAGAAGACAGGATGCTCATACATTTCTCTCTTTTTCCCTATAAAAGAGGATTTGGGCATGCAAGAGGCTTAGGTCAGAGGTAAAGAGGTTATAGGCTACAGGTCAGAGGAAAACTTTATATTAGGTTAAAAGGAAAGTAGCTGTAGAGTATTTTGGGGTACACACAGGATAAAAGGAAGGCAAAAAAAAAAAAAAGAAAAAAAGGAGGGTTAAAACTGGAGATCTACTGGATTAACCATTCAGCATGCCCATGAGTCACAAGAGAGGCTGTGACCATGACTCTAGAGGTTTGCTCTGAACTGTTTGCAAGAATATAATGATCGAAACATCATGAGTAATTTCATTGGTTTAAGGCTCCGAGATACTAAGGATTTCAGCCTTCAGTATCTAAGGCTTTCACAGGTATTTCTTCATAAGCATAGCCTCACGCACCGCTGCCACTGATTTGGTTTTGCATCTCTGACAAAGCTCTGGTGCAGGGGTGGCTACTCAAACGTCAGCTTTTAAAAGCCAGATTTCAAAGCCACGTACAGCGCGCAGGAACGCATCTCACCAAGGCAACTTTCTTATTTGCTCTTCTCAGGAAGTATTTGAACGCGTAGTGGTCTATGCTCATGAGAGAAAACCTGATGCATGCAGCTGGCGGATGTTGGGTTGTTCGAATTAACAATCCCAGCATGCTTGGAAATTGGTGTTACAACCACTTTTATAGAGACAGTATCAAAAAGTGGCTGTGGCCAATCACGGGTAAAGGAGGAGAAAAGCAGAAGAGAGCAGGTAGTGTGGAATGAACTATTTCTCAGAAAAGGTAGCTGGAAAAAAAAAAGGTTTGTTGCTTCAAAGTATTCCCAGACCTAAAAGTCACAGTGCGAAAAAGAGGGCAGGTAATTAACACAACCAAGAAGAATTGAGGCACAAAAGGAAAAGTACACACTAACTGTTCTACTTTGGAAATGAATGCATTTTTACTTACAGATCATAAAGTTTGTTTTTGCATAGATTTATCTGAAAGAAGAGAGCAAATCTTACCAACGAGTTAGTGATATTTACACAGAGAACCTAAGGGAGCCAGCCCTGGGTAGAAGCATCCATCAACAGAAAAGCTGCTTTTGATTCTCAGTCCTTCTCCATCCTCGTCAAGTATATTTAAACATTGCATTTTATGGAATACACCAATTAAAATATCCTGTGAAGTTGAGTACTTCAACAAATTGCCTGATAATACAGTGCTTATGAAACCTTCGTTCCTTCTCTATTTTTGTCACTCATTACCAAGTCAAGAGTTGATAAACATCCTTTTAGTGCCCAATTCTTAAGTGTTTCTCACTGGATGCATAACAATGAATTCATTACCACTGGTACACAATTTGCATCGTTAGACAGAAAACAAATGGAAAAAGAGAGGACATGTCATGTACAGAACCTGGACAATTTGTCATATAATAACCCAATTTTTCATGTAAACAAGAACGAAGAACAAATCGGAGCGAGTTTTGGGGGTTTTCTTTCTCCTCTCAATATTGTCCTAGAGACACACAACGGTAATCTCAGCTGTGGGAAAGCTTCACATCACACATGACAGAAACCCAAAGTCGAGAGCAGAACATACCATTCATCTGGAACACACAGGTTTAAGCAACTGGGAACTCAGATAAAGTTGTGTAGGAGTTTCAAGTCGGGAATAGCAGCCAACAAGGTACCAACATAAACCGATTAACATGTAAAGAACGACTGGATCATAGAGCTTCAGTTAACACGTATCCTCTAGCAAGCTTTAAAACGTCTTTTTGATGGCTACATGTGTCTCTGGTCACTGGTTATTATTCTCCCATAAGTTAAAAGGTCAATAATATCATCTATGCTGGATTTAGAGTGACAAGAAAGAAATCTGATGCAAGTATAGGATCACTGATCAATGGCTGCTATGCAAACTGCAAAGACAACGAAACACTCCCAGAGAAAAAAAAAAAAAAAAGACATTTTAAATTGGCTGCAAATGATTAAGCATAGATTAAATAGTTTTTCAGCTTCTTATTTTTCATTTGTTTCCTGAGCTCCACTGTCACAAGCAATTAGCTGCGCTATACCTTCAGCTGCAAAGATGACATCCCAAGTATTTCTCAATTTGTTTTTTAAAACCACGACACGAGTCTGAATACTACACCACTGGCCAAATGCACTAACGATCAAAAAAAACCCACCCAACTACAGTCTCTTTTAACTGTTTCCTCTCTCTTTTCCAGAAAAAGAAACGTTTTGCATAGCTTCCATTCTTAACTGCTTCCGAAGCCAACACCACAAAAATGATTCAGAATCACATCAGTTTTATTGACAAGCGAATAAATAGCAAACGAGCTTCTTTTAAATAGCTCCCAGCCACAGTTGCCACCTAGAAATATAACAAAACTGTAATTTCACAAAGAAAGAGCCTTACCTTCAATTTTGGCATACTCTGATAGTCGAGTATAATTGACTAGAGCTGCTTGCTCCAAGCATTTACGGATGACTGTTTTTACCTCCTCTTGAGGGACCGGAGTAACTATATCTTTCATCAGAACCTTGACACAAGAAAATCTGATTTGTTGTGGCATCGGGCACACAGAACTGCTTTTCTCCAAGCCCAGCACATACATCCATTCCTACAGTAGCGCTGCGTGGCTCTCGGGGTGTGTGTACAGTGTGCAGGATCCACTACAAGGTCACCTTGGTCAGCTTGAGACGTGGGACCTACCCCTGCTGTATTATTCCCCCTCTGTCTCTATATCCTATGGCATGCCCTGAAATCTGCTTCTGATTTTTTAGGGCATGACATTAAGATCTATCACAATTTGCCCAGTGCCGGGCAATGTTATGCCCTATGCTCTGCTGACTGACTTGGGTGTAGGTCTGGGCTTACATATACTGCGGGTTAGCCGAGGTGATGAGGATGTTGGAGCAGCAGGAAGGCAGAAATAGGGCTGGGGAGGATGATGATGAGCAGGTTTCCTACACTCGGGGGGAACGATCCTGCCTTGGGATGGTAATTTCACCGGACAGCAGCCAGGCTTCGTTTATAAGGGTCTGTGGGGTGGATGCTTGCCAGCAAGATCCTCCACGCTTAACTACCAACGCAGACATAGGCTGTGCCGCCTTTAGTGGCCAGGCTACACACCGGCCTCCGAGATCAATCAATCAGGAGAGATAACAACCCCACCTAAACACCCATGTTGCAATATTAACTGCAATTAACTACACATCCTGTGCAAAACCAACACTTCCTCAAGCTGTTCTGGATGGAAAGATACGTGAATACAGGTAATTTTAACTACTTTCTGTTATTCTTATGCTTACCCTTTCCAGCAGCGATAGAGTAGCTTTTAGTGCACCTTCTGGACGGCCAAATGGAAAGCAGTACCTAGAAGAACGACATCATGTTAACGTCAGACCAGGTACCTGTGAACAAGCCTTTCCAGAGCTATAACGATGCTTTCCTAAATATGCCTAAGCAATTCTCCAGTCCCTCTGCCCAGAATGAGCAGTCTTTCTACAGGGTGACTTTCCAAAAGGGTCTGATGGTGTGGATACTAAGGCAGCAAAACAGAATACAGGGTGGCAGTAAACTGATAGTTTTAGCAGCTTATTAAATCTGGGTGTCACCTGGAGAGCTTTTAGATTTCCTAGGAGAGAGTTAAAAATCATCTTCTTGTAAAAACTGAAAAAAAAAAAAGCTCCTTGGAAAGGACATTTACTTCCAGCCGGAGACCTGGCGATGCAGCAGGCTGCAGGTCACCGGCTGAACCAGGCACCCTCCCCGGCGAGTGGCAGCTCCAAAGGGCTCACGCGGGGCCTCTGCCTGCGAATGCACGCCACCCGCCTGCCTGCAAACGTGCACGACCTGCCCAGGACCCGGCTGGCGTGCAGGGGCAATTCTTCCCTTCTTCTGGGGGCGGCATCCATCCTTTCCACGCTGTGACACCCCTGCAGAAAGCCCTGCCTGTCTGTGTACTAGGAAGGGGAAATAAATGGGTAATAACTGAGCAGAGGGGAACAGAGAAACAAGAAGATTTTGTTTTGTCATTAAATTTTAGAAAAAATCCACAGCATTACCCTGCCTATGGGAACAAGATGGTCTGAAATACTCTTTAAAGGTTATATATATCTAAACTCACTCTCCGGCTACAAACACGCTACAGTGCAAGTTTCACTGCCCCGTGCAGGTCTGTGCCACAAATTTCCGTATGCATTTAAAACCTGCCTTTTGGCTTTGCTGCTTATAGGAGGGAGCCGGGAGGAAATCAGTCCTCTCGCATGCAGCCTGGGCTCTCTGCCTTTACCTAAAATGCGTGATCTGATTCTCCAGAAGCAAACGAAGCCGCTCCTTGATCTCTTCGAAACGCTCTTTCTCGTCTACGGTCACAGTTCCTATGCCGTCAGGCCTGGAGGAGAAATGCCACGAATGACTCAGACTGCACCTCGCCACCCCGGTAACTCATCCCCGCAGCACGCAGCACGCTGCCCTTTCGGAAAGGGATGTCACCAACCACAAGCCCCGGGACAGAGGATGTGCCATGCCAAGGCACGGGTGGTCACGGCAGCACCGCTGCCGAGGTACCAAAAATAAACAGATAAAGAAATAGCCTCACTCAGAGGGATAATTTACATGTGGACACCCCATTTATCTTTTTCTGTGATAGAGAAGCTGGAAAAAGCAGAACTCCCTTTTAAATATAGGTATACGACAGGGAGCGCAATGCCAGCTCTCACTGCAGGATTGGGCCCATTGCTGGCAAAATAAGGACTTAATTTCTGCAGAAAAATTCAGCTGCTAATTTAACACAATTCCAGTATAAAAGAATAGTGACAACAGGCATATCTGCAAACAGAACACAAAATTCTGCACTCTTCGTAACCACTGAATCACCCCATTATAGCGATTTTTTGAAGTGAACCATTTTCAATATATTCTGCCGAAATGTGCCTAGAGAGTGAGATGCATTTTGTATTTGAAAATGCAACGCCTCTTCAGTCATTTAATTTCAATTTATAAAAATTAACGCACCGACACCATTTATCAAAGATTTTCTCAGACTATTTACAACGCCCTTGTATTTCAGGAGTGCACAGGAGCGCGTTGTGAGACGCCCAGGTCCTGCTGCCTTGGGCTATTTCTCATCTTTCACAGAGCACAGTGTGCAGGCGAACCCTGCCGAAGCTCTCCGGGGGCTGGATGATGCGGTGGTCCCCATGCTCTTCCACCCCGCACCTCTGCCGATGCCAACCCATCCGAGAGCAGCAATCCCCTCCTTCTCCCTGACACCCACACGGCAAAATACGCCGCGCAGCAGAATCCCGGGCGAGAGGAGAGAGGGAATCTGATCCAGCCACCCCAGGGACCGGCCAGGCAGACGATCCGCGGCACCGCTCCCCATGGCCGGCAAGCAAAGCCTACGGATTTGTGTGCTCCTGGGCAACTCTGCTGGCAGAGGCGCTCTTTAGGTAATGTAAGACGTCTTAAAATTGAACAAATGTTCTTACTTAAAGGCCTCCTCCAGAGTTCAGCTTAAAGCTGCATAAATCCGCAGTACTAGACTGGTTTGGCTATACAAAAGACTTGGCAAGGGATTACAAAGCTTCTAATGAACCTCCTGTCAGGGGTTAATTGGTTGGCTTTATTTTCCTCTTAAAGAATCAAAGGCTCTAAACTTAAAAAAAACCCACAACGGCATAAAAAATTAAAAGCTATAAAATCTGTACAATCACGTCTACTTGACCCTGCATTTAGTAAGCTCTTAATATCATAAATATGAACTCTGATATTCCAATACAGGTGAACAAACCATTAAAACATTTCGAAGATGAACTAGCGAACCTTACATGATATTTACTGCAAAATTTTAAAGCTAAATATACATTAAATAAAACTTGCAACATGGACACAGAAAAAGACTTGAATACCAGGGGATGTGTTTAAATTTAAGCAGCATTTAATCAGAAATCTTTACTTGATTATTTGCCAAATTCAGTTGTGTATTAAGGAAAAAAAAAAGGAAAAAAAGATTTAGGCTGAAACTTGGATAAAATGTCTCAGCTGGGGAACACGTTTCATAAACAGTTTTGGAAGTATGGATCTGGTCTCATTAGTACCTAATTAGGACTAGTTATTTTGAAGAAATGAGCAAGCCACAAAAAAACCAAATTAGATATTGAGCAAAAATTAATGTTTGAACACGCTTAATATATTTTTATTCCAAAGTTCCATAAAATATTTAATATTCAGACAGAGATGTTCGTGCCTTTTGTGATGCTGCGAACTCACGGCGCCTGCTTTGCTCCCAGAGCAGAAGAGCAGATAATTCAAGGCAGACCACAATAATTGCCGTACATTAAGGGGCAGAGTTGAAGCCCTCATTCGACTTTTGGCATTCAGTCCCCGCCCTGTACCCATAACAGCTCGCAGAGTGTCACTAGGTTAATTGTATCAGCGCTGACAAATGATGTAGGAAAAGCCGCCTGCCCTGGCAGTGATTTGCTGATGGACTGGAAATGGTCTGAAAGTTATGTTACCCTTTTCTGGGTCAATAACCTCAACCGGTGAGATTTAATGGCAGGATCTGACAGCTCAGGTTGGGTCGCAGCCCCTCCACACGAATCACAGTTTCTCGCTGTATTCAAAGGGCTTTGGTTTTGCAAGAAACAGTTACTTAGCGCTCACGACATAACGACTCGCGGCGGACAAGCGCAACGGGCTGACGTGAAAGCACCAGTTGCATCCCGTTTGGGCAGTGGTGGCTCTGGGAACATTGCTTTGAAAACGCCGACACACACGAAGACGAAGGGTGGGCTCTGGTGAGGGAACCTCTGGCCAACGCATCTCTCGCCCAAGTCACAACGCCCCAAGGGATGCCAACCCAACCACCAAGGTGCATGTAGACCACGCAGGCTTAACCACCTGGTCTTGACCCTTCTCAGGGTCTTTGTGAGCCAGGAGGATATCACACCCGGTGGCTCTGGCCACCACTCCCTCCACACAGGGCCCGCCGCGCTGTGTAAATGCACGCCGCTCTCGTGTATCATGCTACCGCAAACTCGAGACAAGCTACAGGTCAGCTGTAGCCATTTTTGGAGCAGCGCGGATGTCTGGAAGGGCCTGCCAACCGAGAGCCATCACCACGGCAAGGACTCCCTTTCTCACCCAGCTGTGGACTATATTGCATCTGACATGATGAGCATCTCTTGAATCTACCTTTCAAATTTTCGGCAAACCATTTTCTCACTGTCCTTCACAAAGTTGACATTTTCGGCAGCATGATAGGAAAGATGTCATGTCGGCTGCTTTTCAAGTTGTTGTCACAGTGGTTAGCACCAGTTCTGTCATCTTTGCTTTCCTCACAATCCCCCATCTTGAGCCATGTCACTAATAATAATACTTCCAATGTTTTTGTCAAATTTCAAATACTATAACCCAGCTGCACATCTTCGGATTTACTAGTTATGTTAATCTTTGTTGCTCATCTTCCCAGAAGCTGAAGCATTAGGAACTCATTAATTAGTGACAAATGCAGGATATACATAGAACTGGAAAAACACTACTGAAAGCCTTGCACTTAATTTATTAGCTTGGTAATTTTGAAACCTAATTAAATATTCAAGTCAAATATACTTTGAAAATGTAATCTTTTTGAGGGAACATATTTATTTTCCCTTTTGCAAGAACACAAAGGGTATATAGCTTAGCATTGCTGTAATTTAAGATTCACTTCTGTGCTCTAGACAATCCCAGTACATGGCTGATGGGGCTGAAAAAAAAATCCCCAGGAGAAGCTCAAGTCACACCAGCTTGTTCTGAAGCTTACCAGAAATTTTGTTTTCAGCAAAGGTCTGCAGCTCAACTTTGATATTTGCTACCTGATCTCATGGACAGAAGCAGCGACTCCTCCAGCGAGCAGCATGTCTGCAGCAAGGCTAGCTGAAGTGCAGCTGGAGGAAACGGATGTTCTCGCACACCATCGGCATTACAGGGAAGCAGGGACGGGCAACAAAAAGAGAGCAAAAGGGTGAACAAAAAGTTCTGTATGTACGTGGTATGTACAGATGCATGAGGGACAAAATGGGTTTGGGTCTCTGAATTTGGGTCAACAAACAGCATAAACACCTCCATCTGTGTGGAGAGACAGTTTCATTCCATTCTCTATAGCTCCTGCTCACGGACACTTGAGGTGTATGGCAGAAGCTGTGGGCAGAGAGGGAAGCAGAAGGGCAAAAAAGGCAAGAAAAACAAACAAGGAAAATTTTAATTATAAGTAAACAAGTTTCAGATCACTCCTTCTGCTGCAGATTCGCTATGTTGGCTCTAAACTAGTACACTCCCACTGTAAATATTTCATATTAAAAGTTTTAAATGCCACTTTCCTAATCCCCCCTTGTTTTTAAGGTTTAAGCCATGAAAACAACAACGTCCACAAAGCAGGTGCTGAAATTAAAAAAAAACATTGCAATTTGAACAGCAAAAATCATAGTCCTTGTTTAGCTTAGACGGTTTGTGAAAATTCCGGGGTTAATTATAAATTATAATTAGGACCTGCGATCCTAAGGCCACTGCTTTATTCTACAAGCCCCGCCTCCCCCCCTGCCCTTTTCTAATTATACCCGGTGCCCCCAGGGCTAGTTATGCTGCTAAAACAAATATATCAAAATGATTTTTTAACAAAGACTAATATATGAAGCAATAACATGCGTTTGTATGCAATTATAAATATACAGTATAGCTCCAGTGGGTTAATCTCTTTGACATAAGCCTGTATGAAATACCATGGCGGCTTACAAATGAAAAGACATATCATCTTTTACACCTTTTATGTTTAACTTGTCTACACTTTTTTTTTTTTTTTTTTTTCTGGGGAAAATATTGCTTACACGTAGCAAACAGATCTTTGCACGCACTGTGAGCCCTGGCATACAGAGCCAAGGGAAAAAAAAACAATGTCAAAAACTGATGCAAATAATTTGATTTCTGAAGTAACAACTCAAATATGAAACACGTGCTGCCTTCAGCTCCCTTGCTGGTTGCCAGGTGCAGCACATATGAGCTATACAGTAAACATGGATGATTAGTGCCTTGGACGGCATGTGTCAGGGTAGGCTTTCAAAGGAGCCCTCGCAGGAAGGCTTGCCTGCGCGAAGTCCCACCGGTTGCACGGGCACCGGCTCTGGGGACGTGGGCAGGACCACAGCTGCCTGCCTGCTGCCTCCTACATCTCCCCCAGCAAATCTGACCTGAAAGAGCCCACCTGTTCAGACCCCTTGGAAAAAGCTTATTCAGCAAACATCGATTTTCCCCTGACTCCCTTCTCTTCTGGGAACTCACACCGCGCGCGGAACGCCGGGTTGAAAGCCCTTTGTTCAGCCCAGCCCTCCAGCCCGCTCTCCTGGGCGCTTCCCCAGCCGCCTGCTCAAGATGCCGCAGAGCATGGGAGCCATTCCATCCTCCCAACTCCTGCCTTCATTTCGCTTGGGCTCTCCTCCACGCTGCAGCGCCGAGCCAAGTCACGGCTCATCGCTTCTCATGTGCGATCTACACCCCTGACGTACCGCGGCTGAACCGGATGGTTTCTGAGCACTGCCATCCTACACCCATTGTAATGAATCACGTCAGCCGGCCGCGCGGGGCTGGTTATCCGCTGGTGGCTGGCAACCCACCTCCCTTCAGCACAGACGCTGGATCCTACCCGACAGACGGCTATAACGCACGCCGTGTCACCGCAGACTCGTCACGGGGCTGGTCGGGACATGGAGCCAGGCCTAATGAAAGGTTACGGCACTACGCCGGGCCGGATTTTAGCCTGCCTCACTGCAGCCAGGGCGATTACCCTGAAGGAGACGTGGAAACTAAACAGAAAGTACTATGGGAAGCATATGAAGATACTGTGGTAAAGTGTTCATAGATTTACTCCTTTTAAGAGATTAAAAATGTCCTGGTTTGGCTTTCTAACTAGTTGTATGGAAATCTTGCCTTTGTGTGAAACAGCCAGATATGTAATTAGAATACAATGGAAAAAATCACAAATACGTTATGCAGGCTTTTCAGTTCCTCAGGTTCATGACAAGAACATTATTTCTGCTGGTTTACAGTTGTAAAAAACTAATGAAAGGTAATGCCAATGTTCATAGAATCACAGAATGGTTTGGGTTGGAAGGGTCCTCAAATCCCATCTAGTTCCAACCCTCCTGCCATGGGCAGGGACACCCCCACCAGCCCAGGCTGCCCAAAGCCCCATCCAACCTGGCCTTGGGCACTGCCAGGGATCCAGGGGCAGCCACAGCTTCTCGGGGCACCCTGTGCCAGGGCCTCAGCACCCTCACAGGGAAGGATTTCTTCCTAACATCTAATCTAAATCTCCCCTCTTTCAGTTTAATGTTAGCCAACGAAAGAGCTACTTCTTGAAAATGAGTTTGATGCTGTAAAATACAGCTTATAGAGGAAAAGGCAAATCAGTGATATACCAAATTAATTGAGAGACTGGTAACTGCTGAGACCTTGGGCAAATAGTCACTGAACAACTTGCAGACAATGGTGCTGCTCAGTTTTTACTAGACTGGCCCGGACTTGGTCTGGCATCCTGATTTTGATAAGCTCAGTGTATTCTAATACTTAGCATGTACACAATCGGTATTTTAGTCTTATTCATAAAAATCTGGGATTAGTAAGCACAGTCTTTTTTGATGCCAACTTTGCCAATATTGAAAAAGAAAGTCATTACATGGCTAAATCCAAAAAAGGCACATGGGAAACCAAGGTCACTCCCAAAAACCTTCAGAAGGGACAGGAATCGTCCTTCAAGGTTTAGGCACTAACTTTCAGCCTGGGAAAGCTGAGCTCAACTTTCTGCCCTGCAATGCTTCTCCCATGTACAGACAGGGAAGCAGCGAGGCTCCTCTAACACATCACTTCTCTGCATGTCAAACAATGCTGGCAGGACTGTCACAGTCCTCCAACGTGCGGACAGTGAAAAACATGGCAACAGAAGGCCTGGGTGATCATGTAAAACCTTTCATAATTGTACCCAAAATCATGATGTCCTCTTAAAACCATCCCTGCTTCTTGCCTTCACTATTTTTGGAGGGCTGTCGATAAAGGGAAGTGACAGCCTCAGTAGTGTGGTACCAAAAGCAAACAGACATCAATAAACACACCGCGTGTGTTGTCAGGTGCCTGAATAACGCTATGCCCTTCTTACCTGTCACGCAGGTAAATAAACCAGAAATCACACCATCTTTTGTAATGGCAGCACTTTACAAACGGCATCCAGTGGTGCCTGGTGCATAAAGCCCTGTCACCAACTCACTAGTGACCACGAGAGTGAAAAGCCTCGAGCTCCTCAGCCTCAGCGAAGAGCAAGTACCCAGGTAACAGCGAACCATGCAGACGCTCAGCACTCTCTGCCTCTTGCTGGTCCCTGCCTCTGTGACAGCCTGCACGTTACATATTCGGGTGCCTGCAGGAGGTGAAACTTAGCGATTTACATTTAACTCCATTTTTACTTGGAAAAGCATGAAATGAAGAGAAAAATTAAGGGGACTGTCATGCAAATAGCAGTGATTTACGGCCTTCTTTTCGAGAGGTTATGTCAGGCTTTCAGGGGTCTGAAAAACCTACACAAGCCCAGGAGAACCAAACACTGATGTATAAAGCAACAGGGCTCCAAAATATACCCCAAAATCACATTTTGACCATTTCACCTGCTGCCCCCGCAGGGTCAGCTCCAAGCTGGAGGTTCGTTTCCACCAGCAGCCGTCCTGCTCCCGTTCTGGCTGCAGTGCGGCGACCGTGCCGCCGAGGCAGGAGCCGGACAGGCGAGGAGGCATCGTCCCCGCACTGACGCCTGTCATCCTGTCAGCCTTGACCTTCAGGCTGTCCTCAGCATCCACGCTGCAGCCTGCCTGCACTTCCCCGCTGACTGCGAGCGACTGTTGTCTCACTGCCTGACCTTACGCAAACACGATACAAACAGACAGCCCACCTCAGCTCCATCACTGTCTGCTGCTAATACAGGAGATTGATAGCCACATGAAATTATCTCCCTGCTCGACCTTCATTACTAGGTGGCATATTCTGACTGACAGCCAACCTCGTTCTGGGGAAAGCTAAACCACCCGCTTGCGTTTTTTTACTGTCTAAAAGTGAAGGAACTTCCTTTTGTAAAGAGAATCAAGGTTTTCGACAGAAAAAGAAGCGTTTGTTGAACAGAAAAATATCTTTTGACTTGAACCTTTCCCAGACCACCGTGCATACCAACAGCAACGCAACGCACGGCTGCTCCAAGATGCTCCGTCGGACACTGCGCCACATCCTGGGGCAGGCGTGCTCTCAGCTCTACAAATTTTACACGGAAAGTTTCGCAGCTCTGCCGTGAACAACAGGTTTCCCAGGGAGAGCACAGCCAGCCCTGAGGCAACGAGCGATGCAGGGCTGCGGCAGGTGGGAGGAAGGGACGCGGCTAAAGCGACCCCGGCTTTACACACGGCGCAACTGCCAGGAAGGACTGCACGGGTCAACACTGGCTTTCTGTCACTCTCTGCCAGCCAGCTCGCCGATGCACGACGCATGTGGCCCAAGCAGCTTTCTGAAAAGAAATCGTGACCCTTCTGCTCAGATATTCACATTTCTGAGAGTAGACACGAAAGATATGGAGTCGTATTTTCTCTCAAGCCCCCTGCAGCCCGATTTTGTGATCTCCTGATAGCAGAGGCCAGGAACTGCACCCCAAAGTCTCCGTACCAAACTCCTCTGGCTCCTGGGCATTAGGCAGAGCCTGCCCTCGGTGAGAAAGGGCAATGCCGCAGCCTGGCAGCTCCCATAAGCCCCAGGCAACAGAGAAACAGCAGCAACCAAGATGGAATATGAACCTCCAGCCTTTTGATGAGAAGTCAACCATCAGCTAAAGACAGCTAAGTCACAGTAAAACATCTCGTTCCTTTCTTGGAATACTTTAAATTAATTACTCACGTAGCCCGGCTGTAGCCATGTTGCCCCTTTGGCAGCACCCAGCAGTGTCCCAGCATGGTGCAGCAGCCACCAGCAGCCCTGGGCAGCTGGACAGGCATGGGACTGGGGTCTACACACCACACGGCTTTAAAGCAAGATATTTTCCTGAGCCCACAACTCTCCAGCCCTACGAGGAGTGAATGGTGGGGCATCACCTTGGCCAGCACTGTCAGATACCTCCTGCCACCAACCATGATGAAGACGAGGCTCCAGCTCTGGCTCTTGTTGCATCCTGTGAGGAGGTACATGGAGTAGCCATCACGGGCATCCACCCTCCTCTCTGTTATGGGCCCAATGGGCTTTGAACCAGCTCCTGTCCCCACAACAGTCTCCTGCCAGGATGATCCCTGTCTGTGGAAGAGGGGCAATGGGGGCAGCCAGTTTCCCCTGCCCAGTCTCATCCTTTACCCACTGTGTCAGCAATCTCCTAAACACACACCTAAGAAACTGAAGGTCCTGACTCCCTATGGACCTTGGGTGCCCAAACGCCATCCAGCTCCCAGGAGAGCATAAGACCCAAATGCTGGTGCTGCAGCAGGTCTCCTCGTGCCGCAGGGACACAAACTGCCCAGTGTGCTCAGTGACTGAGGAGCCCGCTGCCCTCTACAACACGCTGCTGTGCACTGCGCGCTTCCGCTTACCTTTTCGGCTCTGGGTTCGGCTGGGATTTGGAATCTTTCCTTTTTTTGGACTCCTTTTTGGAATCCTTTTTTGTCTCCGCTTCAGCGGCAGGGGCCTGAGAAACTTTGCCCCCCTCGCCTTCTGCACTTGGCTGTGACCCACCAAGTAATTCTGCCTTAAGTTGGCTTTGGGCAGTGATTGAAATGCGGGGGCAAGGCCAGCAGCGAAAGTGAAAGAAACAAGAAGAAAGCGTGAAAAAACTCAAAATAAATCAAACGGAAACTAAACTGAAAGCAAACAACTGAAATCAAATTAACAATTGGCAAAGAAGGAACGAATGAGCAAAAGGAAGTCAGAACTAAAAAGAAACTAAGGAAGCAAAAACTCGGTTTCCATGACAAGATGGATGAAAGAAACTGCAAAAGCAAGCGGCAGCCTTGCAGCGCGAAACCTGGGCAATGTGTGTCATAATTCGGGATGGTATTTACCAGAGGGTTTATGAAAACACATAATTATTTTATAACATTCCTTCCTTCAGCAGCATATGCAGGGTAGAGAGCGATTTCTCAAAGTATATAATGTAACTTAACAGAGGAAAGCAGAAAAAGAAGCTGCAATAGATGCTACAGCTGTCAATACAATAAATAGAAAAGGAAAAAGCCCAGCTCCAGTTCCTCCCATCAAAGGTTTGCCACACTCGAGGGAAAGGAATGGGCTGCTTCTGAAACTGAAACCGCTTTGCAACAGCAGCAGCATAAAACTTTCAGTTATGTCTAAGCAACTTCTGAACTGACGTCACAGGGACTAAATGAGCCGCGGGTGCCCGAGGTCTTACAGCCCTTCTGAAGTTTGATACTGCTGAAAATTTCACTGCTGCAACTTGTCAGACCCTCTCGCACAGCAATTAAATCGGCACATGTACTTCTGTTTATTCAGCCCATGACAGTCACATCTACTTCAACTCTGTCTTGTCCAGAACTGCACCTAGCAGGTGCAGCTAAAGTGAGAACGTTAACCCCCCTCATTTCTGGATCCTCTACGTGCATTTTTACTGCTTACATTAAACAAGCAACGAAACAAACAAACAAACCGGCTATGCCACTAGAAGCGCTGCTGCCAAACATCCACTGTGAAAACAAATTTGGGACTGTTGTGCATTATCCAAGGAAACCTATATTTGACAAAGTCATCCCGTGCTGGCAGGGAGCTGCCAGGCGAGAAGAATTCCTTACCTGTTGCCATGAACATGTGATGCACAAAAGGCAAAGCTGTAGTGGAGTAAGGTGGGGTCAATCATAGCTCCGTTTTCTGCGCGCTCTAGCAAATCTCTGAGGTAGCAGAGATGTCTGTGACAGCCTCTCACTCCATTACGTGCACAATACTCATCTAGCACAAAGACCTGGCCAGGACTAAACCAGCCCTGTTTAGAAATAAAGAGACTTGATTTTAAATATGAGTTATTAAATACAAAGGCGATCAGATTTGGAGGTGTAGTGGTCAACTGTTCTAATAAAAGAAATACAAACCTAAGGCTACGTCAAAGGAAAAAAGAGAGAGGTCACTCTTAAACAATACAGGCTGTATATCATCACCCAAACACAGCATATACTCAGTGCAACTGTTAACAAAACCGTATTATGCTACCATTAAAGGGAAATGTCATTTAAAATGCTGAAAAGTTAAGCCAGTTCATGTCAGTGCCTAGCAAAAAAGAAATAAAAGGGAAAAAAAACCAAAACCACACCTTTAAGAGATGACAAAGGTTTGGTTATTTAAACAGCGTGACACAGTAACCTCATTTTGGGGTGGGATTGTACATTTGGCCAGGAACAAGAAGACTGATCTGGGGGGGGAGCATGGAGGATTACACTGAGTAATGACTTCTCTTGCATCTGGCAGGTAGGACTGTCCCGCAGACAGGGGAAGGCAGCTCCGCAGTATCGGCAGGGGACGTTGCCCATCGTCCTTATCGTGTACCGCTGGCGACGCGCTCTGCCATCGCCCACCTCCTCGGCATCGAAGCAAAGGGAGGCTCTGCTCACAAGCAGCGTTTCTTTACACATCCAGAAACCTCAGACTATTTCTGTCTGTCAGTCCTGAGGGCCTGGTGACACATCGCTTGTGGTGCAATGTCAGGGCTCCCGAGGAAGACACCCTTCCCTGCGAGGGCACGGCTCCGCTGAACGTCCCGGGACAGCCGAAGCGGAGCACGCCTCTGCCTTCGGGAAAGGCGCTAGCGAGAACGAGAATATTCTTGTAGATTGCTTTTCAAAATGCTGCAAAACCATCAATATTTACATGGAAATTTGGGTGCTAAACAATTGCTAAGACGCAGCTCTGGAATGCATCAAGCTGCAAAATCTTTCATCGTTTAATTGAAAAGTTCCTGCAGCGGGCGGGAGAGTAGTTGAGGCAGAGCACTGCCCCTATAGGCAACTTCTTTGCCACCCCATCTGTTACCCCAAATGCTACATCTTAGAAACAACACTGCTGTGAAAGATTAAAATATATTTTCTACCACTCAGATGACACCAAATCTTTTCTAGATGCCAAAATAGCTGCTTTGAAAAGAGTTGAAGAAATATCAATTAAGAGCTCAAAGACATAGAGAAGGATTTGCTCATCCTTATTGGGCCAACTCCAAAACAGATTGAGAAAAGAATTAAAATAATGAGGGGAAAATGATAGATATAGAGAGTAGCTACAGTGCTGGGATCACTAGAAGTGCACATTTCAAAATGAAGCCACAGAACAATGCAGATGGGACGGCGCTCTGGAAGGCTATTTTTTGGGAGGGGTGTATTTGCCTCCGCTGCTTTTAACAGTATTTCTGTTTGCTGTTTGGTTGGTGGTATTGTGCTTGATTAAGGATTTCTTTCTGTTGTCTGTTACATCCTTGGACCGCCTCTTCACCTTGCCTCTCTTCACACAAGTCTTTGGCGATCAGGTGTGGTAAAAATACAGAAACGCCGTAACTGTTCTGCGATAGAAAGACGTGTGCCGCTGGTTACTGGGGCAGAAATGTAGTTGAAATTGTTATATTCACCTAATACATAAAAAGGACTCAGTCCTCGCTAAGGGGTGAAATCCTGGCCCTACTGACATCAAAGGGAAGGCTGGCACTAATTTCACTGGAGCCAACTATCAAGCCCGGAGTTCGGGGCGAAGGAAGCAGGAGGCTGGACCCAGCAATCCGGAGCACCCCACGCTGCTGCCCTGCACCACGGTCTGAGAGGCACTGGTCCTCAGGTGGATGGAAGGGATGGGGCAAACACTCAAGGTCGCTGCCATAGCTCAGTGAGAAGAAGCCTGAGCAGAAGCTCTTGAGGTTCAGTGATGAGCCTCACACTTCATGAGAGCACAGGCAAGCACCCCATGGTGCTGAGATTTGGAGCCCAGGAGGACCAGGTGGTCTTCTTTTGCATGACAGAGGTAGGAAATAAAAAACCTGCTGCTGAATGGGGCTCCAAAGGAGCAGTAAGTGCTGCTCCCCACAGCCCCAGAAAAAAAATCTAAGGTTTGATGAAAGGTGGTATTCAGACAAATCCCCCACGTCTTCAGGCAGATCCTGGCTCTTGATTAAGATTTGCCTGGCGCAACCAGCTGACAACCAGTCAGTCTGGCAAACACAACTGATAGTGATGGCACATCAGGTGTCTCTCCCCAGTGCAGCTAGGTGTAGCTCAGCATGGTCTCCCAGATGGTCTTTAATGGCATGAGGAAACCTGGAGGGGACAATGGAGGAAGGTCACAGAGCGCAGCAAGCTTTGACTGACAGTGTTCAACCAGCTGAACTTCACCAAGAAAGGGACACATGTCCCAAGCATCAACGGGAGCTTCGGAGCTGGGTTAAGCAAGGTTTGGTCAGGGTTGGTGAAACATTGCAATTTTTCTAATGGCAAATGCAGCTGCTGCAAAAAAACCAGAATTTTTGAGGGAAAAATTTCACTTTTCAGTAGCTGAATTTCCCATGTACCATAGAAAAAACAAAAGAATTTCATTTTGGTGTCCTGCTTCATGGACCTTTTAACCTGACTCCTTCACATCATCTTAGCTAGGTTGGGCACTCTGGAAGACTGCCACGCTGTATTATGAGAATTCCACAAATGCTGAAACATCATGGGCAATACAGCTCCAGCAAGGACCTGGCTGCTGGCAGTGGGTTGGGAAGTCTAGGGAAGAGTTGAAGGGCAGTCTCAGACACAACGCACGTGTCCAAGAAAACCGAATGAAGACGCGTGCGTGTGTGGGGTCCACGCTAAGATGGAAGAGGTGCATACTATTCCAAAAAGTCCAGGAAAAGCTGTAAATGCGACTGAGTTACCAGTTTGTGGATGATGGGCAGGAGCCCTCAGCAAGGTCTGCAGACAGTGCTCTTCCCCTTCCCCAGCACGGTGCTTTCTGCCAGCAAACATCACTTCTGCCACGGGTGAGATTAGTCACCCAGCCTGCTTGTTTTCATAGGGATGCCCGGCTCAGCCAGCGAGTGGGCTCGTAATAACGTGGTGTAATCTGGTTCCATGGAAAGGAGGTGATGCTGAGTTATCCCCTGTGTCACAGTAAGTCGCTGGGTCAGGGAGAGTCTTCCCTGGCATCTCCACATCCACGTTTGAAAACAAGAAGAGGTGTGATGAGACAAAATTCTGTGGGACTTTGGATGGGAATGTCCTGTTGGGAGAATAACAATTGCCCAGCGGCACACAGAGCGGACAGAGCAGGCTTACCGCGGGCTCGCAGCTCCTCCAGGCAAGCCAGCACAGTGGTATCCCCAACGTCCTACAGACAGATCAAGAGCAATGGAAGCTCTTCGCAGTTGAACTCAAATTTTGAGGTCAGTCTGGTTTTTTACGTCATGATCAGGACAAACCCATGTTAAAATAAGTAAAGAAGCATATAAAATCCAAGTACGGTGAACACAGCCCATTATTCCCTTCATTATAACACTGAAACGGGTGATTTGAAAGATGGTTAACTGGTGATGCTCTGCTCCGAAGAGGCACAAGTCTTGGTGCTGAGGGGAGATCCACCACTCCAGTAGCTTCTAGCAAGGGCCTAAACATCTCAATAACCAGCAGAAGCGTGTCTGGTGGGTTTCTTGAAGAGAAACATCGTTAATCATTTTCAGTGATAGCTTTGCACCTCTCCATGAGTTTAATTCAACGGACACAGCTCTCTCACCAGGCCCGAGACTGCACAGAGACAAACCAGCTGCAAGCCAACCTGTCAGACATGCATGGATGGGGATGGTCTCCCTAGGGTCAGCCATGCGTGGGGAGCAGAAGCTGCATGCCAAATTTACTGCCTGCCAGAGCAAAGACTGCGATGGAACCGGTGAGAAACCTGCTGCAGGTCTGACAATGCTCCCACCAAGCCTACTTGTACCACTCGGGTATCTGTGAGTAAAGTGCACACTGCGGCCTTCCCCCACCCCATCCTTACCTCAGGGGACATCCACAACCGTTCCTCCTAGCCTTGCCTCTCATGAGGAAGGTGACAACTCCCTACCACTAATGGCATTTACTGGATCTCAGCCTTTCTGAGGAGATCAGCCCTTGCGTGCGGTGCAAGGAGCAGGGCAGATGAGAGGAGCACCATGGTGGAGGGGGACATGGAGGACAGGATCTGAGACTGACAGTCTCACTGTCAACTGCTCAATTGTGTTCCCAGGCTGCTGCTTTTAACAGCAAGACCCTCAAGAGCCCCAGCTCCAGGGACTGCACAGCTGGCAAAAGATGAAGGCTATCGGCATGGGGTGGTCCTTCTGCTGAAGAAGCCCGTGATGGCACCAGTGTGGAGGTCTCTGTGCAACACTAGGAGGGTGGCAGGTCAGGATCTGTCCCATGTTCAGGACAGGAGCTCCATTTCAGGCCCCTCTAGAAAGGCTTCATCTTGTAGTTTTCCCAGAAACTAAGAGCCTCTTCATCCTCCTCACTGAAACTGCTAAAATTCAATTGTTCGAGCTGTGTATTGTTACAGGTTATTTGTCATTTAAAACCCTGACAGTAGCTAAGAGCCCCCAAGCACTGCACCCCAGCCAAAGGCTACAAGGCGTCCTGGAGCATCTCAGTGCCACTGTCCTACAGAGCGTGTTACACAGCAGTGGGCCGAGAGCTGCAACCTGCGCTCATGAGAATAACCAGGATGGGCATGCGACTACATGAGCACGGACAGACTGCAGCACCACTGCTTGGGGGCCCTGCTCATAAAGAGACACAGAGCTGGGCCACACTTACTCCCGGTGGGACTGCATTGACATGGGAGGTGGTACCAGACCGTCATCTTTCCCCTGTTCTTTCATCCAGAAGACTCTGGAAGGCAGTGCAGGAGGCTGCAAAACACTGCTCTCTACTTCACATCCCCACATTGGAGTTTGTCTTTGCAGGAAGAAACATTTTAAGCATTGCAAACAGAAATGATAAAGACAGTGCAGCTGGAGAAGAACAGCAGTCAGTTCACTGCAGGTAGCCTCTCAAAAGAAAACACCTCTGGGCCAGATTCAAACCTGGTGTAAACAGAAGTCAATCTTCCAGCAACAGGGGGATTAGCCCCCACTCGCACTAGCTTTGACTTTGCTGCTTGATTTTTATATCACTAGAGACCAAAGAATATACTTGCCAGACAAGAATAGGAATCATTAAGTCTGTGGTCCAAAGTGAGCCGCTGAACCATCTCAAAGAGTGAAGCGTGGTCAAAGTTACAGGGATTGGAAGAGATAAATTCATCCATGCCATGCTTTTGAGCTCTATCTGCATCTGTTCATTTATACATATAGAGAAAGACACCATTTAGAGAGATATAAGACATTTCAGTTGACAAATACAACAGAAAAATACAGTATGAAGCATGAAAGCTAAATATCTCCTTTTCCCTACATTGCCATTAACTTCTCTTTGCAGGCTATACAGTACACTTTTCACCTCCCATTGTCAACTTGCATCAGTTATGGACTATCTTACTGCATTTAGGCAAAAGATTTTAGAATTAACATCTTGTCAACTGCTCATTATAGTGCATTTATTCTGTACTTAACACCAGAACACAAACCCAAGAATTTACTCTGCATCTTACAATACGCTATGAGTTAACAGAATTTTGGCTCGCATAAGTAAATTAGCTCCTATTTAGATAGTTGCGGTTAATTATAATAGATTCTGCCATTCTAATGAAGTTTTTCTCTACATTTACTAGGTTTTCTAGGTATCCGACCAGTTATGTTGTTCTTTATCCAAATGCCAATGTTTGTCTCCCCACGGCAATTTTTTTCCTAATGGCAACTTCAAACGCTACCTCGCTGAAATAAAAAGATGCTCTTTTAAGCATCGCTAAGAAGTTAAATTGATATGTAGTTTGTTGTCACTGAGGCAGTAACCCGACAGTGTGCCGGAGCTGCCAGTCATCCCGACGGAGGGACTGAATTTCCTCTGCCTGGATTACGAGCTGCCATTTTTGGGTGAATTAACAGCCCCAACGTATTCACACTTCTCTGCTTTGGGTGACGTTTACGGGCACTAACTCCTAGGGGCTAATTAATTAATCTCAACATGGTTAACTAAAAATACATCGAATTCAGCAGTTGAAATGAAGCCGCCAAGCCGGCCTGGGTGCGGCCAGCCGGGACCCCGCTGGGAGCAGGCTTTGTTCTACCAGCAGCAGGGGAATTAAAGGACACCTTTCACTCGGTTTTGTCCGTGCTCAGCTTCCTACTATATGGGTTCTTGCCAAATCCTCGACAAAGAAAATAGGATTTAAATCCTTCCCCTGTTTATAGCCTCCTAGAGGAACTGGGTGGCCTTGAAACAATGTGGCTGAAAGGACACAAAAATGCAGTTTTCCGCAACAGCAGTATATGGTAACTGTATTTGTTTTAAAACAAAATCCCTCTTCACCAGAAAAAAACAAAATCCTTAATTAAAAAAATTTAAAAATAAAATAAAAAGTGCTTTAAATGATAATGAGACAGCATTCTTTTATATGTTTTAGTATTTGATATTAAGCTGTGAAGGATGGCATGTCTTCCTAAATACCCCGTTCATGTCTGTGCTCTCAGATATTACTGATCACTGGAAGCAATCTTTACATTTTCTGTATAGTCTGTCGTTAGCTATATACAAACTATATAAATAACATCACCCACTGGAAAGAAATCAGACAAATTAAAACACGTAACATTTCAATTAGCTGCTAGCAATACTTAATTCAGCAGTAGCTGGCAATTTTCCTCATTAAAACCCTGCTGAATAAACACTGATATTTTTCCTACAGCTGGTTAATCTTTGACGGTCCTCTGCCCTGTTTCACTCCATACTCCAGGTCCTGCTGCCTCGCCCCCGCCTCCCCCCCCGGTCCCAAATCCCCCCTCCACCGGCGGCTCCGTGCATTCAGCGTGGGGACAGAAGAAGCCGCCGCCAGTGCCGAGCAACCTGGCAGCATGAGGGCTGGCTTGGGGGACGGGGACAAGCTCCCCAACAAGCGCATCACCTCCACGGCACCCCTCCAGCATCCTGGGGCGTGGGATGTGAAGCCCACCCAGCCCTGGTGCTCACGGCACAGGAAGGCTCCTTCCTTGACAGCTTTCTGCCCCATCGTCTCTGTCCCTCTGGGCCAAGATCGATTTGATTGCATTCACTCCCAAAGAGTTTGTCTATGCTGTTTCCAATTCCATCTCTAGAGCCCGCAAAATGTTTTAACAGATATTATCAGACTATTTTTAATGGCTTGCTGCTCTGCCCAGCTCCTCAGAGTTGACTGCAAGCTGACAAACTGGCTGGAGGCCTTCATTTGCCAGCTTCGCTCAGAGATTTTATTACTTTTCAATTAGGAGCCCTGATACACTGTCAATCCTCCTGCTCAGCCAACGAGGCTCTGAGAGCTGAGTAAATCAGCTGGAAATTTGAAGAGTCCTCTAGCCCTTTAGCTGGTGAACTTTTTTGAGCAGATGTGCTAGAAAGCATGTTTGAAATGAGTATTTTTTACTCCAGACTAATAAGCTTTTCCCCACTTTATGTTCTCTGAGCAAGGTGGGCACAGAGCAGACCTTCGGTCGGTGCCAACGGACTGAAGCTCTCTCTGCTGGCTTCCACGGGACTGGGGGTCTGCCCTGTGCTTTTTAAGATCTCCCTGCCCAAGGCAGGGGCACAGACAGTTGCCTGCCAAGCGTGAGAACAGACACAGTGATTAGACAGCCCTCACAACTGTCCATAATCAGGGCTAATTTTACTTTCATTAGTTACTTTGAAGCCACACCTTAACGAGCATCCCGCTGCCTGCTCAACAGCCCATTTGCCCTGAATCTCCCCACCTCAGAACCACCACCCGAAGAGACAGGCATCAGACATGGCACTGCATGAGCTCAAGTGACCAAAAAATCATGAGCCACACGACTTCTGCTCGGCCGGTGGTTTAAAAAGCGGTTTTCTGCCATGGGAAGGAAGATGAGCAAGTCGCAGCTCTCCCTGCAGCAGCCCGGCGCCGCAGTTCTAGCCTGAGCACCCAGTTTGCACGGGCAGAGCTGTGGGGCTGGGTGGGTGCACGTTGCCCACCCAGGGGATAAAGCTGGCATGGTGTGAACTGGAGATGTCTTTGGAAAATGGTAATGCACACATATATTCTCTTAAATGGACTGCCTGCTCTGGGCCAGAAGCTTCAAATTCTCAAGAATTACTAGGAGCAGGTTGAAAAGGAAAATCCTACACTAAACTCACCTTCCCTTAATTAACGAACACCTCACGCAACTTGTAATTTATTTTTGCGTTTTGATTTTTCCAATGGACTCGCTTTTAAAAATGAAATTTAGGAATGAAATTATATCAAAAGCATTAAACTTCCTAGGCCATACAGAAAGGAAAGGACAGACCTAAATATACTATGACTCTGCGCCAGACAGCTGATCTGCGATTTAAAATAATGCCAGCTTCTGCATATGAAATAAGTTTTATGTATAACATAACATCTTTCAAACCGGCTTGTGTGGTTTGAATGAGATTTTAAACAAAGTGCAAAATGAGGATGGCTAATATTCACACCCAAACTGTACAGCTAATTTGTAAGTACTTTAAATTCATTGTTTCGGTCAAATACAATTGCTTTTTTGACCCTGCTCTGTTTTTCTAGCTAAAAAGAAAGGAGAAAACAAAGAAAGTTATATGATGCTCCAGTAATTTGCAATCCCTTCCCCAAGGTGCCGTGCCAAGCTCGCTGGTGCTTCTTTGTTCAGGGTCCCAGCCAAACCGCTGCTGCAGGCCCCCAGAAGTTATCTTACACATTTAGACAAGCCGCACACAACCGCAGCTGAAAGGTGTTCGATGGTGGTCTCGGAAGGGAGGCTGCCGCGGAGGTAAGCGGGCAGCACAGGCTCCACGAGCCTTTCTTCTGGAAAACTGCAGACTCTGGCCTTTTCTATTACACTTGGCCACTGACAGTCTTTTTTTAATACTGCCGGGTTCGTTTTGTTCATTTTTTTTTTAATCCAGTTTGCATTTTGTACCGACTCCATGAACCAGCCCCCTGTCACACACACACTCCCTACAACTGTTTGAAATCAGAGGCTTAAAAATCTGCCGGTGTCGGGAACATAAAGATTTCAACAACAACAGCAATAATGAAAACCAAAGGACCGTCCCAGCATTTGGTCCTCTGAGGGCTGTATTTCTCTTTATCTAACTGTTATTTAAAAAGGAAGAGACAAAACAGTCAAATCTCTCTCTTTTCTTTTTTTTTTTTAATAAATACATTTCCCTGCTCTCTGCATTTCTTTTGCTCCAGCAATAATTTTGGCAGATTTTCCTCTGAGAGCGGTGAAGTTAATAGCGGGGAACAAGCTCCATAAAAGAATTCTTGTTATAAAAGGCTTTAGGTAGCCATTTTATTGTAAGAATTTCTTACTCCAGATTTATTTCCTTTTGTTAATCAGTGACTTTGTTTTAATACCAAAGGCAACTGAACATCCAGTAAATTTTATGACACGTTTGCTTATTAAAAAAAAAACAACAAAACAAATAAAACCCAACAAACAAAAAAAACCCAAACAACTGTAAATTAAAAGGTGACTTTGTATCTTACTCATCTGGAAAATGTGTGCTTGTCATATCTGCTTGACATTACAAGAATGAAGATGTGGTTTGGACAGTAACAAACAATGACACTAGTCAACCTCATCAGGAGACATGAAATAAAGGAATGACAATGATTGATGGCAGCTACTCATTTACAGATATTTCTAGAAAAGTCTTCGCTGGCCTGGCCGGGCGAAGCAGCAGAAGTTTTCCAGCCTGCGCGGTGCTCGCCGGTAATGCGCCGCGGTGGGTGGGTGGGCGACGGCGTGCCCACCGCAACCTGCCGCACGCTCGGCCGCGTGCTCCGAGGGACGGCCGGGTCCCCTCCCGCTCTCGGAGGAGCCACGGGACACTCTTGGGCTGCGCCTCATTAAAGAAATACCCAGAGGAAGCGCCTAGAAACCTCGTTCGTTTGGCCGTGTGGAGCGAGAGGCTTTACTAGCAAACACCGGTGCTCTGGGCGCGGCGGGGGGAACCGTCCCTGTACCGGGACGTAAAATGCCAGGCTGTTGTTTGCGAGCGAGCTGCTGGCAGCGCCGGCTGGTGACTTACCAAGTCCCCTCCTCGCCGTGCACTACGGCATCGCCACCCCTGAAAGTGATGTGCGTGTGTGTCCGGGGCTCTGCAAACCTCCTCCCCGCTCCGAGCTGCGGCCGCTGCAGCAGCCTGAACTCGCCTCTCAGCTGGATATCTAAGAGCTCTTTTTTTTTCCTTCCCCCTTTCGTATTATTCCACATTAGAAGATAGCTTTAAATTTAATCAGCTGTTTATTCCTGTGTTTTAGGGCTTTTCCCACGCTGCAAACAAATTCTTTTCTGCTCGAGTTACACTTTTAATAAACGATTATGAACATTCCTGTAAATCACCAGACGCACTGGGCACTGAATCGAAGTCCACAGGTATCTAACGTTTGGTAGTTAAATGAGTAAGAATTTGTAGTATGCACTTACATAATTCCTTGTGTGGCAAGTTAAAAACACAGTTTTAGAACAGCTATTTATAATATAAAACATTGTTTCACAGCATTTTTATAACTATTTAAAAATATTTTGAATTGGATGACTGAGGAAACCTGCGAATTTGTATTTCATAAGCTAGAGTCCCATGCTTCTTAAAGCATGTAGAAGTGATTTACAGGCTAGTTTTAATTTCATGCAAGTTATGTGAGAACTGAATTAACATTTCATTTCTGCATTCCTGCAATGAAGCATCTGCAAGTTGACAATACAGAAGACACAGCAGCGTTCTCATGATATCTCTAACTATCTAAAAAAAATAAAGCAATTAAAGCACAAAACTAATAATCTAATAGGATAGCAATGCATTGTAGTGCAAATACATGTAATGTTGCCAGACCCAAGTTCATTCATTCATTCACCCTTTCTTTCTTTCTTTCAAAGTGGCAAAAAATCTGTAATTCCATCAAATTAAACTCTTTTTTTT
>VWZZ01005825.1:643075-733146 GCA_013399095.1 Psophia crepitans | reverse complement strand
TTTTTTGCAGTTAAGTCTGATAAGAATCCTCTTTGGAAATCCAAACATTTAGAAAAGAAAAAAAAGAAAGAAAAAAGAAAGTGTCTGCTGAGAAGGAATTCTGCCTGCTACCCAGGGGTATATTTATA
Source organism: Psophia crepitans (assembly GCA_013399095.1). Taxonomy (NCBI): domain Eukaryota; kingdom Metazoa; phylum Chordata; class Aves; order Gruiformes; family Psophiidae; genus Psophia; species Psophia crepitans. The sequence goes on along the minus strand of VWZZ01005825.1, from coordinate 733,018 downwards.
CACACACGCACATACTCACACACAGGAAAAAAAGAAGAAAAAAGAAACAAAAGGCAGAAGAAGAAAAAAAGGAGTCTTGTTTGATGGCCAGGAGGGATGACACCGCCTGTTCCTTCTCATAATTGCATTCAGATATTCTGGATACATATTTGCCAGCTCTCATGACCCACGGATGCTATTCCCTCCTAAGGAAAGCAGGCACTCACCAGGTATTAGAGAAGAGCTTTTGACACCAGTAAAGGATTTGGACCGGCTGTATTTAAGTATTTAAGACTGAACAAAGAATAAGGAGAAGCTCTTTCACTGCACAAGTTTGTGTTTTTATCTTTTTCAGGGTAGGTATTCCAGTAGGAAAAGGTAAAATAATAATTCCCCTGCCTTATTCTTTGTCAAAGCACTGCTTTGAGTGGTGATTCAGACCCACGCTAAAACATTAATTTACAGTAATTTGTGGGAACAGCAGCAACCCTCCATGACTAACGTATTTAAGTTGGAGTGGGTCAGCATCTCCGAACCCGGGGAGACCCAGCGAGCTGCTGCTTGCTGCCAAAATCATCCCCTATGAGTTTATGGGAGGGGAAACTACCAAACCTTGATGACTCAGGCTTGTTTCCACAAGGCATGTGTGGAGGGGGTTTTGGGGGGCTCCTGTGGAGTCCTGCACCTCGTCTAGGTCTCCTGGGGTCTCCTGCCCTACCTTTCTACGCTTTGAGGTGTCCACGGTTAGCCCCGCACACCGGTGCGCTGCACCAAGCTAATCATCGGCACGGAGAGAAAGGATATTGTCAGAGTGCAAAATGATCTGTTTTCAGGCAGGAAGCAGTCAACTAGATGTAAATTCCATGAAACAAAAGAAGGTATTATTTACAGTTTTATTGTGATGTTAATTAATATTTACATCTTGGAATGAAAAATAGAAATGTTAATGATTGGCTTTACTAAGAGGATCACTCGATACCAATGTGAAAGCCAGGGAGAGAAGGCAATTATGCAAACATCACATGCATCCTAATTTCAGTATGGAAACTTACATTTCAAACCTCAATTCAGGAAAATAACATGGAAAGTTTGTACTACAAAATCTAAACATGAGAAAGATTTAAGAGGAAAAAAAGCACATTGCATATGTCAGATAATCTAGTCTGATTATCTGAGCTGTGCTAGCTACAGGGAAGCACTTACCCTTGAGTCCAGCTAGAAGTTAGCAGGGTAAGAAGGAACAAACCAGAATAACATAAAGACTAGCAACAAGGCTCAGGAAAGCAGACAGGAGCCCTAACCTAGCAGCTAAATATTCGGGTTCAAGCAAAGAATGGAAAAGAAACTTAAAGAAAATCAAACCAACCAAAAAAAAAACCAAACACAGCTGAAAATTTCTTAAGCAGCTCAATAAACCTCGCTACTTATTATGGGGGAACAAATCATTACAAAAATCTCAAAACAACCAACTCTTTGTATATGGCGTGATTAACAGTCATTAAATATAAACAGACATTAAAAAATGAAATATAACCACACGTGATATGTAAAACAAGTACGGACCAATCTTTCATGTTAAAAAGAAAAGGATTGGAAAAAAAATGAACGTTGAGCATGTTTGGGAATTTTGTTTGATGCATCACTAACACAGAACGAACAAAGATTGGTGCTTTCAGACAAGTGACCACTTTTATGAAGCTTAAATATTGCCAAAAGGTGTACTATGTATTGGCAGCGTTATTGACTATAATACTGTGCATGATTTCAACAGTAAACAAGAACAGTTTTGGGTTTTTTCTTTTATAATGCGAACACTGGAGAAAAGCACAGCTTTGCGTGAATGGAGTTTTTCTTTTAAATTGTAGCAAAATAAAAAAAGCAAAACTTTTCACTCTAACAGGTATTGTTCACCCACATAAAAGGGACAGTAGAGTCATACAAAAATTAATGAATAGCAGGATCTATTTTTTTCAGTACTTAAATTGCAAATAAAATGAACTCCACCCTGGCTCGGAGCTGTCTGTTTACTTCCAGGTCAAGCGCTGCTATCGAACTTCAGATGAGAATTTGAGTGCTGCTAAAGTTTGTGTTTACTAAGTCAAAAGAGGTGAGAACCAAATGAATTCACTATTTCTCCCAGGTTTCCCCACCAGCAAAATATGTTCTTCCCAAGTCTCTCTTTAACAGACAGCTCCATCACAGGAGCGGAGGGCTGGATTTTCTCTGCGTGTGCATGCATGCGCATGCGCCACCTCGGACTGCTACAACATGAAAGCTACAACAACAGTTACTCGTCAAATGGCTTAACATTTACTTCTTTGCACATCCTCATTCATCATAGCCTCTAATAAGCACAAAATAATATGACAGGTATAGAGATAAATGTACAAGAATAAAATGTCTTGCAAAAGTCCTTACCTTTCTGCAGGCAAAAAAATAACAACCCAAAAAAAACCCCAAGCCAAAACAACCCAATAACAAACCAAGACCCTTTTAAAAATGCAATACTTGATAAGTTTGAATTTCAAGACTGAAGGAGCTGAGATGCGTTATTTGTGCATTCAAGACTCCGGATAAGCCATCACGCGTGGCATGCATGACTCGCTTCTGCTCACTTAACTGCTGCACCCAGTGACTTTTGCAATGAGCATTGCCACGTACAAAGGCTGAAATATGAAAAATGAGAAGGCCTTGCTGGTGAGATGAAGGTGTGCTATGGCTGCCCTCCTCCTCCGGTAGGATGAAGGTTCTGTGCACAAAGAGCTTTCAGAGGTATTCAAGGAAGGAGGAGGAAGGAAGGCTGAGGACAAAACACACTGTCCCAGAGGAGGCTGAAGGAGCAAGTTGTCATCATCAGACTGAGGAGCTGGTTTCCCCCTTCCAACACAACCAAAAGGGTTTTCCAGTGCCTGCAGCAAAAAGAGGAGCCTGAAGTTGCCCAGCTTATGGGGAAAACATATTGTGGATAGAAAGAGAGTGTTGGCACAAAAAAAGCAGGATGATTCAGGTTTGGAGCTGGCATTGGCTGAGAACAAGTGAGAGAAACTGAGGTCAGATCCCAACACCCCCAGGTGTCCTGGAGGGACCAGAGGGTGAAATCTCAGCTGTTTTCACCAGAAGCGAGAATGAGGGATCCCTGCCTCCTGGCAGGCAAGTGAGATGGAAAAAGCAAGGTCAAACCTGTGGCATTTCTACAGCTTTCAGCACAGTCAGGCTGATACAGATCTGCTGGACCATGAGCAGCACCAGTCTCTGGTGGGTGTGCTGGGCTGTAGTGATGTGCAGACAGGACTCCTGGGCTCAGTCACTGACTTCGCTGTTCCCTGACAAGGACGAGGACAAGCCAGCTGCCCCTTCTCCATCCCAGGTAACCTAAGCAGGGGGGTTCAGCTCTCTCCACACACACAGCACTGGGGACAACGTACCCAAAGGTCCATGGCCCCAGGCATCACCTTTCACTTAACCCCACAAACTGGTCTGGCAAAGTGAAAACTCTGTAAACCTCAGGAATTTACCCAGCAGAAAAATTCTCCAGGCCTCATGTCTGCAGTGATGGGAGAAGACTGGAGGGAAAGGTGCTTCCTCAGTTTGATCTTCTCTCGCTGCCCTCATCCTAATCTGCTGGGACGATGCTGGTATGAGCAGGAGTGCATCCTCTTTGCACCAGCCACACAGCTAAGAGCACCCATTAGCATCACTTGTTAGGAGAGGGAGCCACACGCAGCATCCCTCTGCCGCTCTCCCCTGCTACACTTCTAAGGCTTTTAGCAGGTAACAAAGCAGCTGTGGCAGGGCCTGTGCCTGCTACATCCCAGACCCTGGGCAGAGGGACATCTAACCCTGGGAGTCTCTCAGGTCAGCAGGACTCAGCCAGGTCTAGAGGTTGACCACAGACAGTAAATTTCCACTCGCAAGAGCCCAATTCCTACCTCCCATTTTGGCTTCCTGAGAGGCGTCCTTCCTTCCCAACCCCAACCCTCTGCACCTCGCACCCCCAAAGCCAGTGACCTGACTGGGATGAAGAGGATGTGGGTCACTGAGATGCAAATATTGAGTATGGGTTTTTCGCACTGCATCATGCCATGTCCTCACCTACAGCAGCAGCAACGCAAGGCAGAAGGGAATCCAAAATAGGCAGGAATGTGGAGAATACAAAAAAAAATAGGAAAAAGAAAGCAGCAAGCAGAGGTTTTCTGTGATAACACTGATCATAGAGCTGTGTGTCTGGCACTGTTGTTTTCTATAAATATTGACATGAAGAAGTGAAACCAATATAAGATGGTCAAATGATATTGATAAGCAAGGGGAAGATTTTCTGAGTTCCTTACAACAAAGTACTCCGTAACAGCTTTGCAGAGACTATTTTAAATGTTAAAACCTGATTTAATTAGAAAAATTTGCTAATATTTACAACTTTTCCTTGTTTTACTTACATTTCATGATACTAATTCCTAAACTTTGTTGAAACTAGCATGAACTGCTGTATGTTACACAACAAAGGGGCTCCAGATGTGTGATTGAGACCTTCAAGAAGAATGAGCGAGGAGGCATTTGTCTGGTTTATAATCAAATTACATTTGCAAGACAAAAGAAATTGCTCTAAATTTCAAATTAAGCAAACCGGGTATAGCTGCGCAGGACATGCAGCATAGCTACGACTTAAAAGATGATTGCTTTAAATTCACATCTAACTGGCCTGCAAAGCAACCTGTTAAAAATACCATATGTTTTCCTACAGTTGAATATTCAACAGGAGACCTCTTTTTGTGTGTGCATTTCATACTTGCAAGATTTGCACCTGTAGTTCTGAGCACGTGATGCATTTGATAGACAGCTAATGGCGCTAATGAAGCGCTCTGATCTGGGTGCACAGTTTATTGTGCGGGGGTAAAAAGCGTGTCTGCAGAAAGCGAGCTGGGTCGCAGGTTCTCAGATCCCAGTCTCTCTTCCATCAAGTATTGCACTTTAAAATACTCATTGACAAGTTCCCCAAGGAATTTTGTTTATTGGGTTTGGTTGTGCTAAACACACAGGTTAACTGCTTCTCGATCCACTGATGTAAAAAGCAGCTTAATGATAACGAAAAAAAAAATCATTTTGGAGTCAGAAACACATGTGCGAATATTGATTTACATCAGTGCAGAAAATCTTTCCATCAAAGACTTCTGCTCTCTAGGAGAACTTATTTACTTACAAAATTGAGAGATTGGGGCGTCTAGCTGGGGCACATTTCCTCCTTTAGCATTTAGCTTTTGCACTTGGGTAGGCGGCACAGGTTTGTGAGACTGGCCGGTGGCTCGGTACATGGCTTGGACCCACAGGATACGGTCCTGCTCATCGTCACTTGCAAAAATCACCGTGTCGCCTTCCTTCACCGCGTTGAAGAACGCTCTGCCACCCTCCAAACCTGGCAGAAGAAGAAGAAGCGACAATGTAGTTTTGCAGACTTTGAGGCCAGCGAAGGGATCTCCCCAGCTTCCCAGCCCACCACCACCTTGGGTGTCCCCAGTCAGCCCCACGCTGCGCCCAGCTCCGGGCTGAGCTCCATCCCCTCCCCTGCACCAAACTCACCTGCGAGAGAGACCGCCAGGTCCCCCAGTAGCACCCTGCAGCGGAATTACTGAAACTTGCCCCAACATTAATTGCTTCTCTCAGCTACAGCCTCATCTGTGCGGGCCTCGTGCGAGTTGCACCACTGGACCCCCATTAAAAATGGGTTTTGAGGGAATGTGGTGGGAGGTTTCCCATTAGACCGAGAGCATCAGTGTGCTCACACTGCACGAAACGTGCTTGGGTCACGGGCTTATTTCTGTCTCTGCCCTGATCCAGCACCCATCTTCCCATCCCCCTAACATGAGAATTAACCTGGAATCAAGGTCTTGACAACCAACCTACTGTGTCTGTCTTCACCTCCTCTGGGGACACCATTATCCAGGGCATGGTGAGGATCACCATGCTCAATGTGTTGCCCCACTGAAAATGAAAGAAATGTGGTGCTCCTCCACTTGAAGAAGGGTCTCACCACTCGACAGGTACCTCCAGGTAGCAGCGGGCTTTCTGTCCCTGCCTCTTCCACTCATTCACATCCATCAGAGAGAAAATGGGACAGGCAAAACTGCTGGGTTGGTCCCATAAATATTTTCCTCAATAAAGACGGACATAGCCGCTAACCTTTTATTTAGGGAATATAAGCTGGAGGCACAGGATCATCACTTGATTTGAGCATTCACTTCACAATCACATTTCATTGGGATTTAAGCGTCTAATTCACTTAGGCTCCCCAGAAGAGACGAGTCTTTCCCTCCTCTGGTGCAACTCCCAGCTCAATCCCTTAGATCTATTTATAGTAAAGTCACGCATAGCTAATGATCAGTATAAACACAAACATATTTAGAATAATGCTGATCACAGTTCAGCTGCAAGCAGGGAGAGGGAGGACTCCCGTTTGGGAGCTGTACGCAGCAAGCGCGAGCACCCGCGGGCGCACAGCCCCCCGTCAGCCCCCGTACCTGGCTGCGGGTCGGTGTAGTCCACAGTGTATCCGTCGAGCTGCAGCAGCTCTTGAGGTTCAGCTTTTTTCTCCCGGTAGCTGCACATAGCAAATGTATATTGACTAACCTGAAGAAAATCACAAAGCTAAGATGGCACCGGATGATCACGACCAGGCAGTACAAAGCGCTTACAAAATGCCGCGCGCTGACGGCGTGTTTACAGCGACCGGGGGCGGTGGGGTAATTTTGACGGTCATTGCCCACGCGAGACAGACTAAACTTTTTACCAGGCTTTCGCAAAGCCCCCTCTTAACACACCCTGCTGCGGCAGGCATCGAATTCTCCGCATCAGTACATACAGCGGTTTAATTTCCTCCAAAAGAGAAACCTCCACGCTTTAAAACCCTCTATCATTCATCCCCAGACAAGTGCAAGAGTGACACCCTGTCACAAACAATGTGAGCTAAATTGCTAGGTGCCAGTCATATTAAAGCAATCTTAAGATCCCACTGATCTCGGCAGTTGTTGTCATCAGTGCTGTAAATGGCAGCTCTCACTCCTCTGAGGTACCATCTGCATGACACGATACATTCAATGTCAAGCTCTTGACGGAAGCCGACTCAGCTGCGGGGGCTCTGCCAGGCTCCCGAATCGCCTTCAGGAGGCCATCAGGCCGCATCAAGACCCCGCGCGTACTCGGCGTGCTGCAATGGGGATGGTCGGCGAGAAGCTCGTCCGGGGAGGAGAGGAGAGAGAGGAGGATTCTCCGTGCCCCAGGCTAGGAACTCACGGGGAAATTTACTGTCAAATGATTCCGAATGACTTTGTTAAGGTTGTGTCACATTCTGGACGCCTGACGTAATTTTATTAGTCTGGACATTTTCTTGACCTCTGGAGAAAACTTTAAAACTCTGGTGGGTGGCAATGGATTGTGTTCGTCATTTTTTGGAAGTTGAGAGAGATCTCGAGTGATGGACAAGTGGCTGGCCGGGGGGTTTTGCCTCCAAACTCCAGACAAATTACTCGGCTACAAATATGCATGCACCACCTATTTTGGTTGTATCTATCACTAATAAAATGTCATTTCGTTAATTCAGGGGACGTGTTTATTGGCATAGCGTCTCCCAGCCGGCGCTTGGTATATTGCTGCCCTCTACGGGCTTCTGCTAGCTGCCAGCCTGCTCTCAGCAGCCCTGCCTGCACCGAGCCTTCCTCCAGGAACAGCTCCAAAAGCCACCCAAGAATAAACCCTATCATTAACACATTTGTGGGAGTAAGACTAAAAGTGATGCTTTAAGCATCTTGCATCCTCCTTAAAACTACCAGCGCTGACGAAAGATTGACAAGTAACAGACCAATAGCAGGAGCACACCAGCGCACATTCCATGCTATGAACTTTGAATGCACACCATCGTACCGGCGACACGAAAATTAAAAAGATTAACACGAAGAAATCTAAAAATAACCTGGTGCCCCACAGCACAACATTCAGACGGCTCCTGCAGTGTTCATTCGGTGGCACTTGCAGTATATTGCTGCCATCTCCTGGAGAAACTCTTGAACGTGCTTTATTTACAGCAAGATCCCGGAGATCTCATCTGAGCAGTGAGGATTTGGTTTCTCTGTGTTAGGCAGCCCGAACTTCAGGCACTGCGTGATAAAGTTAATTCCTGAAACGAGTGCTAACCTACACTAACATTGACTGAAAACATTAGTATAACTAGTGGTTTTTTTCTTCTCCTGTACATTCTATAGCAACAGGTAAAACTCACTCAGTCGTTCAGTTTCTTCTTCTCTGACCCTGAATATGAGGTCTGAATTTCAGGCTCTTCTTCATGCACAAATAATTCCCCACCTCTTTGGACCCAGAAAATATTCTTCATCCCTATCAATAAGCCAACCATACCAACACAACAGTAACGTATGGAAACACACACAAGCATTTCAGAGCTTCTACTTATCATGTTAAAAGTTATAAAATACACATGTAGACAGAAGGCTCCAGGGGAGCCATCCTGGGACAGAGGCAAAGCAAACTGGTCTCTCCTGTTAGCATTCACGTGATTTCCTTGGAAGAGGCTGCCCTACATCATTATTAGAAGAGACCTCTAAGAGAAACCTACTGGTGGGTCTACAACATGCCATGGGCCAGGGCTCATCTGGGTTCACGTCTGATTTTTCTGCTCACACAACTCAAGTCCGAAGCCCAAGCTCAGGACTGCCCTGAGGCAGGCTAGGATCAGGCTGGAGGGAGGAGAGCTATCCATGGCCTCTGGAGAAAGTGCCACCGGTGCCCTGCAGAGTGTCTGCACCTAAACAACTGGAGCTACTGACTTCAAGGACTGGCACAGCAGCCTGTCTGTGCTGTCCTGCTGCCTACAGGATTTACCGCTTGGGGTCAGAAAGGTGATGCCCTGGCTACCAGTGCGAAGGTGGCTCCTTCCATTTATGAGCAATGATTAGAAAATGAGATTCTAGAAAGCTCGATATGTCACGATCATGCTCCGTTGCTGAACAGCACTGTAGAGCCAAGTGGAGACTGCAGCTTGCCTTTCATCAGGCTAAAATATTGTGCTTTACAGAGCCTCCTTTCTTTAGAAGCTTAGAAGTGGCCAGACAAGTGAAACAGTTAATAGCAGAAATTAATCTTACAGCCTGCTGAGTTCACACCGAACCATAGCTGAGTATGAGAGCGAGCGAGCAGATGGAATGGGCAAGATGAATGGTTTGAGTAATTGGAAAAAGCACAGATACAGAGAGGAAACTGAAGGAAGACAGAGGAGAAAATTCTGCCCAGTGAGGGACAAACTCTCAAAGCAGTTGGGATTTCATCCAGGGACTCGATGAGGGCCAGGAAAGGAGCATCTAAGGAAGCTGAACTAGCAAAACTAAAGAAGGGAAATAATACAAGGCTGCCCCTGGCTGGTTCATTACAAAAAAAGGGAAAACACTTTGAGAAATAATTTGAGACAAAAGAACAGAAGGAAAAGAAAGTGGGGAAAAAAGAGAAAAAGACAAAGAAATTCAGGAAAGGGGAAGCAGACAGCGGGAGACAAATGCCAAAGTTCACTATTCCCAGGCTGCTAAATCAGATCTGACTTTCTTGGCACTCAACCATATTCTGTCACCAGCTATATAATCCGACTGATTAATAAATACAGTAGATATGTATTAACCAGTCCTGACTTCGTCCTTGTTTTTTCCACCAGAGACTCCTGCTCTAGCGAGCACCGCTTTCCCCAGGATCCTGCTCAAACCTGTTAATTGTCATCCCTCACACTCCGAGCCCAGTCATCCGCCTCCCCTTTTCTCACTGTTGACATAACACCGCCCCACTTGGGTTAAATTCTTAAATGGACCTTTCCTAGATTAACAGCATGCATTTTGTCCCAAGGGAGAGAAACTGTGCTAAGATACTGCCAGCTGTAATACAGCTTTCCACTTTGATGGGAGACTCTTGTCCTCTGGTTGCAGCTGTATGTTGCCTCCCAAGCCCTTTCCTGACACAAATGAGCAGAGGAAATGATCTAGCTTAAAAAAATAGAAGTGAAAACAACAGTTTTCACATCTCAGCGTGTCTACTGAGCCCTAAACAATTGCACATAGCAGTTGTTCCAACTCCTTCCTCCAAGCAGGAGGTGTGCGTGTGTTCTCCTCGGGCAGGGCTGGGTGATGGGAAGCCATCCCGCCGGAGGATGGACAGGACAGGCAAGAGTCTGTCCAACCAGAAGTCCCCCAACATTTTTTTTATTTATTGTCAACACTCAAGGTTTCTCAAGAATCACCACCTATGCCGAGTTCTCAGCGAGGGTCTAACTGAAAACATGATTTAATATGATTATGGGGATCAGCTACGGGTCATTTACCTTGACTTGAGGACCACAGTCTAGGACCGCTGGTGTAGAATATCACAATTTTGCTGAATTATTTTCAAATTCTGTTGGTTATTTGGAGTTACTGAACACTTACTTCATTTCATTTTATCCCGAGTTAGCTGAGTTTTGCTAAAAGCAGGAACTGTCACTGTTAGTCTGAATTATAATGAGTTCAGGGAGTCTGTCACTAGAACAATAGATCCAGGCGTAGACACTGCAACTGGTTTTAATCTGCAGAGAGTTGATCTGGTTCCAACAACATTCTGCAAACACCATCAGACGCAATCAGCTTGAAAACTGCTTCAAGCTACTCAGCAGACATGTCATCCAGGTACCATGGAGTGTTACTTCCCATATGCTGCCAGAGCACAGAAATGGGGTTATGACAAGAGAAGAACAGATTCAGTCTGAAATCTCCATGTAATTAATTCACTTGCCCTTAAGAATCTCTATAAGAAATCTCTTCCCACAAAGCCAGCAAACCCACCAGAACCAACAATAGTGTTGTTGCCAGTACAGCACATTAGACCTTGCAGAGAATTAATAGCTCTGTCAGCTATCAAAAATCCCCGCTTTTGCACGATCCAGGGTCTAATTGGCAAACTGGCTGAAATTTGTACGCTGTGCTCAGGCAGCTGATACAGCAACTTAGGAAACACTGACAACGTCTGTGATGGATGTACACTCTCTTTCCTAACCAGTCACAGAGAACTTTGCCCTAAATCGTTCCACTGCGTTCCCTTACCACTGCCACTGGCGTTACTGTTGCCTTTACGAAGCATTTTCCTCACTTGTGATGCTGCGGACCATTTCCATCCAAGCTCAGGGCCATATTCTGCCATCACTTTCACGCTGCATATCTCAGGATTTAAAATTAGGCAAGTAACGAGTCTCTGCCATGTAATTTACATCTAATCAGTATTCTGCTCTTCTGCTGCTCATCTCAAAGGGTGTCTACGAGAAGGGTGGGCAGTGTGCAGAGAGGACTGCGATTCATTCGAAAGAGAAAACTATCCCCTCTGAACGCACGGGTGTATGCTGGAGGAGCACAGGCACCAGCTCTGCCAGCCGCGCCACGCCACAAGCCTTCCCCAAGGGGCTGCACCAAGCCCACCCAGGAACGCCTGTGCCGGAGAGGTGAGGCCCCATTCTAGAAACAGCACAAAGGAACCACTCTCACCCACTACACCCAAACAAATCATCTCCACTCCTGTACAACCCTCGCAGTTACACAGACACAGAAGGTGCGAGGGATTATTCCACCCAAATTACAAGGCAGCTATTGCTCCTTTCCTCTTCTCTCCACGGTTTTCACAAGCCAAGAAGCAGTGGAAATGTACGCAGCAGAGCTCCTTTTCCTACATACCCCCTCAGACCCTCCTTTCATACCGGCGAGGCAGCACTGACAGAAAAGAGACAAACTGCCATCAACACCTTCCTCCTCGGTGAGCCCATGCAGTTTGGCACCTTTGTGCCTTGTTTAGATCGTTATGAAGAGTCTGAGTATTTATTACCATGAATTTCTTAATCACTGGTACCAGAAGGCAGAGCAGTACCACCCAACAGCACTAAAGGAACTGAGGCTGCATCCATCTGAAATGGGGAAAGAGGGGCAGGAGAGGGCACAGGACCAGGAGGAGGAGGTCACCCTGCAAGGGACCGGAGAGGAGACAGAGCTGCAATAGAAGATGCTACAGGTAAGGGACAGAGACAAGGGATCAGAAAGGAAACGTTTAGTTATTTGTCCAAACACATGGCCTTGCCCTCTTGGCACTGTCACGGACTGACCAGACCACTGTACCCCAAATGGACTCTCTGCTTTGGACTCCGTCTCTCTGCTCTGGTGCAAGCAGGAGCCTGGTGCAGATGAGCGAGCTCCTGAACAAGGGGCTGCTCCTTGTCCATTCTTTACGTAACGGAGCCAGCTCACCTTCCTGGGGGGGGGGTCATTCTCCGTCTGCAGTTCAGCAGGGTTCAGAGCACCCTGGACATCAACACCTTTGCTGCCAATCCCTGTTCGTATCGGCACCCATCCTTTGCATTGCATGAAAAGCGAATGACAAACATACGGACAGCAAAGTATTTTTATTCCATCTTTATTGCCTGCTGACATGTTCAATATGCTCAAACTACATCTGAGGGACTGCATAGAGAGTGTTTCTTGTTTATATTTGATGTACGGCAGAACACTTTACATTGCACCAAATGTTGAGCAAACGGTAACATAACAGAGAAGCTGCAGTGGCAGCTGGAATTTCTGAGGTGGGCTACAGAGACTCTCTGGGGGCAAAAGTCTGCTCATCTTATTCAAATGAATTGCTTTTCTGGCCAAATTCTCCTCTTATATGCCAACTGACGAATACAGACCTAGTAACATGAGAAAACATGGAATAACTCTGAAAGCTTCAACTCCACAGCAAGCTGAAGAATATACAGCAACTGAAAACTACAGAAGTAACTGCAACGACACAGACTGGCCAGAAGAATGGCTCCTCGGGAGAGACATGGGAATCCAGTTCCAAACCTGCAAACCCCTGCACAGAAGAGTACCAATAGGTTTACTTATGGGAGAAGTTATGTTAGGAAAAAGGATTCTCTGCTTTGAAGAATCGCTGTTCACAGTGAAAAAGGGACTGAGAACTCAGTCTAATAGGAATGAATCGTCTCTCAGGGAAAAGCAATACTAGTTGCTCTAGAGGTGATCACAGGCTGTCACACCACTTCTGAATTCTTTCCAGAACATAATAAAGGAAACATAGAGAGAAAAGCAATCCCTCAATCCCTGCCCAAGAACAGGGTTGCTACATAACGTCCCCAAAATGCCCTTCCTTCATTATGGCCTCTGTTGTTTCCTACCCAGGAGACAGTTTGGGACTTACCTCCAGCTATCTAGCTCTGCAAGACGCTGGGTTCCCCTGTGAGGTGCCAAACACCCTACCTCACCAGGGACCTGGTCAGCCCCTGCACGGAGGGTGCATTTGCGAACCAGATGCCTCTAGGAATGGATTACACAAATCCTAAACCCATCACTTTAACCTAAATCTAAATATGCTGCTTGGGCAGATACAAGCATCTCCTATGGGGGCTCTACACTAACTCCCCCACTTCTGTGTCCATTTTAACCCCATTTGGAGTATAAAATGAGGACTTAAACTGTTGCTGTTGATCATACTTGGTTATTGGACTAGATGCTCAACTGGTGTCTCCAAATAGGCTCCTACTTACATGGGTTATGCACATGATAAATTCCTTTTCCCTCCCCAGGATGGATTTTCTTATCTGCCACATAGTTTAGCTCCCTGGAAGTCAGCATCGATGGACAAATGAAGAATGCAATTAAGCTTCCTACTAAGACATTTGAACTTGGATTAATAATTAGCTCAAAACAAACTAACCAGTTTACACCAGGTTATTTAGGACCAGAGAAGCCAGCTGTGTAAGGTGGAAGATGGACGACGTGGACTCCGCCCCTTACCAGCACAGGAAAGCTGGCACACAAACACGCTCCACCCCAAGTGCGGAGCCTGGTGCACTTGGTTCACACCATCTCTGTTCATACAGCCGGGTGAAATCCCAGCCCCTCTGTGGCAGACCTGCCATCTGCTTCATCGGCAGTAGGATTTCACCCTCTGACTTGATCACTTTGGATCTGTGCTGGCACAAGATCTCAGCTGGATCTCATACTATTCCATCAGAGCATCTCTGTGCTGCTTTCATCACAGGACCCTGCACAAGGCTTTTGTTTCTCATACTTGGAGACCACATACCGTGGGGAACCCAGAGAGGAGGGAGGGAGAGATGGACCCAAGGACTCTGTGGCTTTATCAGGTTGGTGGGAAGATGACCTGCTCAAACTGGGGCCCCACAGTTCTGTGGCCAAATGCAGTGTTTTCAGCTGCCCTTGGGAAGGTGAGGGAAGATCTAACACACCAAGTACTGACCAGATCCTTTTAGGTCACAGTAGACATCTTCTGCCTGTTTCCTTGGAATTCTTAACCATGGTCAAATATACAGGTCTACTGAAACTGGGTGGGCAGAAAGTGAAGAAAACAAAAAAGGGAAAAAGGAAGAAAGACATCGCAAAACGATCGATGAGAGCTATAGACAATGAGAGGTAGTAATGAACGTGAACTCAAGGTAAAGGTCAAGAACGATATACCGACTCTGATGTAGCCAGTGATGAAACTTCTGTTGATTTCAATGGACTTCAAATTTTACCCAGGGGCTAAAAAGGGAGCATTTGCACCTCCAGCCAAGACACATGGAGTTTCCTCCTCATCTCATTAATTCCTCACTAAAATTGGTTCTCCATTTCACCAAGTGTTCACATGCATCAGGAAAGTCATGGCTAAAGGTCTGCAACTGGGATAGCCTTAAGAAAATGTATACATTCAGAAAAAAATTCGTGACTTAACAGACACCCTGCGCAGAACCACGTCTCAGCATCAACTGCACAGCACTGAAAATGGCCAGAGGAAAGACTTAAAGATTTCATGTTATGATTTAAGATCACTTCTAGTTAAATCTGTTACCTGGACCAGGACAAAGAATCTTTTCTTCCATCTCTTCCAAACATTTTTACCAATGGCCCACAAATACCTAGGAGAAAAGAACAGGTGCACTCAGTACACAAGTGACTACTTGTTGTTCTCTTGCTTTTCAGTATGTTTTCTTTACACCTAGAAACTGAAGTTAATGCAGAAGCAGGAGTAATTACAAGACTCTTAAGCTCAGCA
Organism: Psophia crepitans; assembly: GCA_013399095.1. Taxonomy (NCBI): domain Eukaryota; kingdom Metazoa; phylum Chordata; class Aves; order Gruiformes; family Psophiidae; genus Psophia; species Psophia crepitans. Next base: position 717,937 of record VWZZ01005825.1, on the reverse strand, counting down.
GCATTCATGAATGTGTTTATTTCTAGCCTGAACAAATAACCTGTAAAGAAAGTGACACAAAAAGCTCCCGGAGTCTTAACATTACACAGTATTAATTCTCTCCTCCTCTTTGTCTTTCACAACTTGCTCAGAATTTAGAAGCTCTTTAATGCCAGTGAATAGCGATGACATGGTTGGATGGGTGAAGAATACATTTGCAACGGAAGAATTAAGGGAGAGAATCCCTGATGTTGCTTTAAGCCTTCACAAAACCATTTGGCCTAGGGTAGCTGTCAAGCAGAGGGATACTTACTACATGAAAACCAGTATCCAGGATCCCAGTATCCACTGGACTGACTAAACCAGGACACTTTACTGAATAGCTTAAGATGAATTCCTAGAAATCATTTGGCTACAGATATTTAAGCAAATGGAATAATTTCTAAGGAGGAGTGAATTTACTGTTTTCTACAGAGGAAGAATTAACTTTTAAAATTAATGTCAAAATTAGCATTTAATCTGTGTGATGAAGCGGCCACTGTGACACTGTAATGCAAACACTGGCCAAAATAGTGGCGGCACCAGACTAATAATAAACACAAGGACATTATTCAGCAGTAATATGTTTTATGTATCATTATAATTACTTTAGTTCTGGCCCAATAAATAGAAAAACAATTCCTTTTTGGTTATGCTAGTGGTTCCTTATGCCAGAAGAGTTTCAGCTTAACCCACAAAACTCCAAGTCACGCTAATGTGGGCACTGAGTCCTTGGCTAGTTCAAGAACAGGGAAAATAAATGTCCTATTTGTTACTGCCACTAACACCAACAGAAAGACAATCTCAGCTCTGATAGCCAGCTAGTTTTATAAACTACACAGTTTTAAGCAGCATCCTGTAAAACAAATGTTAGTTGAAGAAAGCATGAGAAAAGCCAGGACTGCCCAGCTCCGCCGGTATCAGCTGCAGGCAAGGAAACAAATACGGCACGTGAACGGTACTTTCTTGCTTTTGGTGTCTGTGGTCATGGTGGAAAAATTAAACTTCAGATATGGTTGTTGGCTTTAATCTCGTTAGCAGAGAAGGCAGAAGGAGGTGGAGAAGGAATTAAAAAAAAGATAAGTAATCCAAACCATCTAATAATGGATTGAGTCTTACAAAACACTACAAAATAAAAATGAAAGAAAGTCACTTTTATGGCATCAAAAACATACTGGAGAAAGAGTTAATCAAAACAGTGACTTTCCTGGACAGTTTCTATTTTTTATGCCATCCTCAGTTCTGAAGAACAGAGGAAAGCCTTGCCAATGGCAGTAGCTAGATCTTCCCTCTAATGATGGGAATTAGGGTGATCTAATTTTTAATTGCACGGCACGAAGGTGGAAGCTAGGGGTGGTGGTCAGGGATCCCCCTGGCCCCAGATCCTCTGACACTCACGTCTGGATGGGAGAGGTTTCCCTTTTAACCTTCCAGACCATTAGTTCTGCTCCAGGCAACTGCTATTTAATTGTGCTGTGTACCTCTCTATAAATAATGATGATCACACTGGAGTTTATTTCAAGCAGAAGGTGCACTGTGCTTTTTGGTTCTGAGAAGTCAATACAGGGAAACACAGAATAACTTAGGAAATTATACCATTTTCAGTAACAGAGTCAGGGAGTTCACCTATTATTACCTTACAGGAAAAAAATAACCTACAATTTCCTGGGAATACTGTTTAAAATTTAAAATGTTTGGCTGATACGCATTAAAAACTCTATGCTAAGAATACAGAAAGTGCATCATAAATGACTGAATTAATGCCATTTTTATATTTATCTTTCTTTTGACCTCCTGTGAACTTGAGCAAAAGAGTTTCTCTTCCAGAATCTTAAAAAAGGGAAATTTTCTAATGTACACTCAAGACAAATTGAGTTCAGATCGAGACAAGCATTTACCCAGAGTGCTTCATGTTCTGAGGCTTATCCATTCGCACGGCAAGCTTGATCTTCAGGTCTTGATCCGGGCAGTTTTTGGAAACAGTCATTTTGTGCCACTCTGATTGCTTTGGGCTATTGGGAGTAGGGTGGAGAACAACCTGCAAGCATCAAAATCAACAATGTTAATTGGAAAAATCATTCACAAAATGGGTTTTAATGGGGAACAAAGGCACGTCAGATGAGGTACTTTTGCCCTAAACATCAGTCCGAAAGTTTCTGGGCACATCAGCGAGGATGGCTTTTTATTGTTTTTTTAAAAGAACGGCTTATTATTTTGAGATTAGTTCATATATTCTTTGGCTCTTCTACCTACCGCGCCATTGTTCCTGGGGTTGTGCAGAACAGAACTGCATTATCAGCTGCCATCGTTTAAGGAAAGATCGTGGTAAACAAACTTGCAACTGTCCAAGTAAACCACAGAATCACAGAACCATNAATAGAGGGGGAGGAGGACCTCCAGTCTAGAAGTGATGGTGGACTCGTGATTAGCAAACCAGCAACAAGCTTTTCCTGAGGTTGGCCACTGCAATCGCTCGCTTTCAGACTCATAAGGCTTGGTCAACCCCCAGACCTCCTGACATTTCCCATGTGAGGTGTGCTGTTTCGAGGGCTCAGAAAGCTCTACCTACAATGGTTCATCTGTTGTTACTATCAGGTAGTGGGGGAGCTGGCTTGATTTTTTTGCGTACTGTTAAGACTGGGTGCAGTAGGCAATGTTTTAGGTAGGCTGGTGTGTCTGACTGTGCTATGACAGCAGATAAAATCTGCATCCCATGTTATGACATAGATCATGGAATCATAGAATCTTTAAGGTTGGAAAAGACCTGTAAGATCATTGAGTCCAACCATCAATGCAACACCATCATGTCTACTAAACCATGTCCCGAAGTGCCATGTCTATACGCTTTTTGAACACCTCCAAGGACAGGGACTCCACCACCTCTCTGGGCAGCCTGTTCCAATGCCTGACCACGCTTTCAGTGAAGGAATTTTTCCTACTATACAACCTAAACCTCCCCTAGAGCAATTTGAGGCCATATTGTCATATCACTTGTTGCTTGGGAGCAGAGACCAACACCCACCTCACCACAATCTCCTTTCAGGTAGTTGTGGAGAGCAATCAGGTCTCCCCTGAGCCTCCTCTTCTCCAGGCTAAACAACCCCAGTCCCCTCAGCCGCTCCTCATAAGACTTGCGCTCCAAAGCCTTCACCAACTTTGTTGCCCTTCTCTGGACACACTCCAGGGCCTTGATGTCCTTCTTGTATTGAGGGGCCCAGAACTGAACACAGTACTCGAGGTGCGGCCTCATCACAGCCGAGTACAACGGGACAATCACTTCCCTACTTCTGCTGGCCACACTACTCCTGATACAAGCCAGGATGCTGTTGGCATCAGTGGCTGCAGGACTCTCCTTCAATTTCATGCAGCGAGGAAATGATGGGATGGTCTCCAGCTGGGGTAAATCAGTGCAACACCAATGACTGCAGCCGAGCCGTGCAGATGAACAGCAATAGAAGTGCTCGGATCATCAAAGAAAACGAAAGGCTCCAAGAGGCGAGTAATCTTTCCTGATCATAGCTGAGCTTTTCTCACTCACTCATTAGCTCTACAAAGCAGAGCAGCTCCCTCAGACAGTGAGCTACAGATTGTTCTCTCAGAACTACATGCCAGCCACCATCTTCTCCCGGTAATTCCATGTGTGTCCTTTGAGGTGGTTTAACCCTCTTCCCTCCCGTGCCCATACCTCTTCTGACGCTTTCACTCTCAGAGGTGACTTTGCCTGGCACAAATTCATACAAGTCTCCACTATCCTGTACTGAGATGAATTCCCTTTAAATCCAGTAACCTTTACACAAGCAAATTGTTTTACAAGCAGCAGCATTCACCCTCATTATCCGCTGTGCTTCGATCGCTCATTCCTTGCTCATGCTTAGTCTGTGCTCCTGCCGAACTCCCCCCCAGACTATAATCTTGTATTCCTCAACTTTACTACTGAGTCAACAGCCTAGGGGCTGTTTTCCACAAAAAATATCCTCAATACTATTACTCTCTGATAAACGATTTAAAAAATCATTTTAGTGCCTGTTCCAATGACTGAAGTTAACATCAGTACATGCTCAACCTCACCCTTATTCATCAACATTACTTACGTCTTCTTTCATTGAATTAGACTAATGCTTTCTCTGGCAGGACTCTGAAGCCGTTATTAGTTACACAGATAACTGAGCAACGCCAGTCTCTACTGCATCGCTCTTGAAAAAAACACATTTAAGCAGGTCCTGAAGATGAGAAATGAGTCCTCCATGAGGGGCGTTGTTAGAAACACAGATGGACCCAAACTCTGGGCAGCTTCCAAGGACCCACTGCAAGGCAGGTCATGCACTAAACCTCATCTCTCAGTGAGGCAGCAGCCACTCAGGGTGTTTGGGATGCTCTATACTTTGATTTCTAACTCTTTTTCGTCAAAAGATGCGTAAACATTGCTCAGTGTTGTAATTCATGGCTCTTCCCCTCCTTGCTCTCAGTAGATGAAGTCTTGGCACGGCTGAAATCCGTGGGAGCCTTGCCACCGGTTTCAATAGGGCCAGGATGTATTCCCATGCCTTCAGCTGCCCATCCAGCAGTTCAGGGCTTGGGAGCATTTTCCAGCTCTCTCTTCGATAAAAGTGGCAAAACGAGGAGTGCCGGCCAGTTGCCAACTTAACACTTGCAATAGAAAGCGGGCATTGTACACGGCTGGCAGAGCGCAAAGCCGCTTCTCAAAGAGCGGCCGAGCATGGGTGTTTTTGTGTATAAAACCTGCTTCCCTTCTCTCCGTGCAGACAGGTTCGTGCCCATTCCAACAGCTAAACCAGGGGCTTAACACGCTCCCGGTTTCATTGTTTCATTAAAAAAGAAATCTTGATGCAGCCTGAGCAGGCACGCGTCATCCCTCGGCTGCTCCGGGCACACCGAGCATCCCTTTGAAGTTCGGCTGACTGAAAGCGCTGATGGCCATGGGCCAGGGGAAATCACCGCCCGGCTCCCTGCGCTCGCCGCTGCTGGCCCCCGTCCTTTGGACTGCAGAAGCTCAGAGCCAAGGGATGGCTTCCCACTGGACCGGGAGTTAAACTGCATTGGCGAGGCTGGCTCATCAGCATTTCAGGGCAGGAGGGGTTGCTTTGGGGCCTGACATCTTTCTCAGAACAACATGCACAACTAATTGCTTCCCGAGACCCGCAAAGTCAGCACCGCTCATGGCTGCCAGTGGAAACAAGATTTACAAAGCAAGTGGGTCTACAGAGAGTGTAACCACTCAGGGGAAAAAGCCCTGAATGGCATCGCGGCCGGCTGGGTGAAAAGCTCTGCTCAGCATGCTGCAGTGGATAAAGACAGGAACGCCGGGCTGTTTGAAGAACGAGGTTTTGAAAATAATCCTGAAAATAGTATGATGTTGTGTGGCACAGCGGCTGTAGGTCTTCAGCTGGAGTACTGCAGCCTGTTGGGGTTACCCCCTTTGTGGAAAAATAAACAGGACAGGGAGAAAGGAAGGATAAAGGTGTGGATGAGGAAAATCTGAAGGAGCCACGACTCTTTCACAAGATGATTGAGACAAGGAAAGAAGGGGTAACGTTGCATTTCTCTCAAGTGCAAGAACAAAGGATGTTACATGAACGTGAAAACACAAATAGGTAAAATGAGCGTAAACCATATGAGGAAAAAACCCACATGCAGCATTCTCCACCATAAAGAGATAAACTAAACCAACAGCTCACTAGGACCTGAAATTTGGCACTTGTATGAATAGGATGAATACAAACCCACATTAATCAGGAAAAACTTTGTTTTACGGACACAGACTCCCCTGTGTCAAGGCACAAGCAGCCATGGAGTCAGCAAGAAACATCCTACAAGGTTAGTCCGTAATTGTAAACACCACACTTGGGCGTGCCCCAGGATCAGTGGCTTTCTTGGCCATGGCCATACAGACAGGGCAGAGCGCAAGGTGTGCTGCAGAGCTGGGCAGACAGAGCTCAGGCTGCTCCTGGAGATCGCTCAGGCCGTGCTGAGCTGTGACGTGGGAGATGCCAAGCCCATGCATCAGGCACAGTTCCCTGAACTAGTCTTCACGGAGTCTTCACCATGCTGATCTCACACCCCTGAGGAGCTCAGCAAGGCATGGCAGGAAGTTTGCTGCCACTTATGCCTGGGGCCAACACCAATTTTACAGCTGCAAAAAATCCATAGAGACTAACTGAAGTGTCCCAAAGCCACAGAAAAGTGCCATCCACACTCCTGTATGGATCCAGATATTCTGGAGCTGTGGGCTGCAGTGGTGGAAGGCCACCAGTCCCAGGGTGCTGGTTTAGGGACCACAGGTGGTGGGCAGAGATGGGGTGGGAACGTCGGCTTGGCGGCCAGCACCAGAGGAATCTGAGATCTATGCCATTAACACCATTGACGGGTGCAATGAACCCTCACGTTTCACTCCGCAGTCCAGCCCCACTGAAACCACCAGCTCAGCCGCAGTCCCCAGGGGAAGCCAGGATTTCAAGCCCTTTGCAGTGAGTACCGCAGTCAGTGCTTTCAAATGCTCAAACCATGCACCGCCTGCTCAGCAGATATGAAAGCAGCTTAACACTCTCTTGCCAAACTTAAATCCCCTCTTTTTCCTTCAGCATAATCCCCTTTTCTGCCTCAGGAATGTCCATTTCCGTAAGCAACTTCTAAGGCTTTCCGGACTGCCAATATCGCACACAAGATCTTCTGCCTTTGCTGAGCGCAGGCACAGCCAGCTGAAATGCTGCCATTAAACACTCACAACAAAGACAGCATGCGAGATGCGCTCCTTTCCAGCAGTGGAGAGCTTGCTTTTTCCCCCCCTCTCCTGAAGCTTGGCAAAAAAGCGGAGCATGTTGTGCTCCAAAGATATTTCCGTACAGGAGAGATTTCTCTAGAAAAGCAGGGCCAGAAGGAAACAGTATTAAACTCAAAATCTCCTTACCCTCCCAAGCTCTTTGTCCTCCAGAGCCAGCACTCCCGTGCTCTCCGTGAACAGCTTCACCTTCACTGCAGGAAGCGCGTGTGTTGTCGTGAAGTCTCCTTGGGTGCCCCAGCTGTGAAAATAAGGACAGGGAGATGTTCAGCAGTGCTCCACCTTGGGCGTGCAATGGTTAACCAAAAATGGGCTGTCTGGCACAAGCTGAAGTTGCTGGGCTGTCTGAGCAACAAGGGCATTAATTATCTTCTTCAAGAAATGTGGGACAGATGTTTGGAAAAACCGTGATGGCTCTTTGGGGAAAAAAGGGGTATTTGGGAGCAGCATGAAACCAAAATTAAGAAAACTTTTTTGTTTAGAGAGAACAATACATTTCCTGCAGCAACAGCCTGTATAGTCACAACAAAATTGTCCTCCAGATCCAGAGGATTGAGGACATCTGCACCTGGGAGATCTGTAATCAATCATGCCTTTGCTCGTCTCTTGGCTAATTAACCTCTCCTTTCCAGGTCGATAGTGAAGTTTGCTTTCTCTGAAGAAAGCCCAATTTAACTTTGGTCTTCTTCTGCGTCCCAGCCCAGTCCAGGTTTAAGTTCAAGGCATTACGTCTAGCACAATCCTAGCTTGCTGGGACTGCAGAGCAGGACACCATCTCCTTGGGGATGGGACGGCAGTGGCCACCTCTCCAACTACACAATGAAGCAAGACCACTACCTACTATTTGTACTCCATGAGTCATCTCCTGGCTGATCCTGTGGCTTGGAAAGCAGCACTACGGTTGCTGAATGACCCTCAGTATGAGAAACTCCTTTCTAGATACGTATGTTTCCAGATGACACCTCCAAGTTCCTGCAACCACAAACTGCACGAGTGTGCAGAGAACTCATTCCAAGCCACAGTCTGCTGACACCTATGGCCAAATTTGTCATTTTAAGCCTGACAAGGGGAGTCCACCCCACAGCTGACCTTCCTTATGTGAGTGTGGGAACTGCACCAGCCCTGCAGCCCACCAGAGGGAGGTCTGGTGACGGACCTGACCCCATTGCCCTAGAGCTTTCCTCTCTCAACCCAGACACTTGGGGAAGCTTTGAGGACAGAGCCCCAGTATGACCATAAAACATTGCACTTTGTTTCAGGGACTTTCCTCCTGGTTCCTGTTCCTTGTCCCAGCAAGTTCCTGTTCCCACACATCCAGGCTGTGCTGGTGAGCATCCTCGTGGGGTTGTCTTAAAGATACCTGGACCTTACACAGCAGTCAGCTTCTATTTAGAGAGATCATAGGGAAAAAAAAACCTGTGAACCATCAAGTCTGTTCAATATCCTAAGGGCCATGGCTTTCCAAATAGGCTCATGAAGAGCCTCCACAAGTGGTGCTACTCATATCTGCACATCAAATCACTCACCTGTGCTAAGGTTATTGAGACACAGGAAAATGCTCCCCTCTGGCAAAGCAACATAGATTGAAGAGGGTCATGGAACGTATTTAAGGAAAGGTTAGACGCGGTACTTAGGGACATGGTTTAGTGGTTAATAGGTGGTGGGGGGACGGTCGGACTGGATGATCCTTGAGGTCTCTTCCAACCTTAATGATTCTATTCTATTCTAATGCCTATTTGCAAGCTTTAAACAACTTTGAAAGTAGCAGGGAAGAGAATAGAAAAATATACCTTCTACGCAAAGGGGTAAAAAGTCACGGTGCTTTTATGTTTTTATGACTCCTAAAACAGAGAACAGCTCAGCCAAAGATGAAGAGCAGAGAAGGACTGAGAACGAGCTCACCACTGCAAGGAGGATGCTCCCAAGCATATTACCATGCAGAGGCCCAACATGAAACTAGCAGAGAACTGCTCTTTTCTTTTCCTCTTTGGTTTGGTGGTTTTTTTTTTTTATAATTCATTGCAAATTAGAGCTCTACACTGTTCCTGGAGACCTTGAAAATTCATCACACTTCCAACCTCATGCAAGTGTACAAGCAAGCTTGAAGAATAATCACACACAAGGTGCTTTTTGTAAACTAGAAGAAAACAAGAACGTGCCACGAGCAACACCTCTGAGTGATGTGGTGGAACACACACTGCAACCTAAAATCCTGCAAGTCTGATGACAGATTATACTGTATCTCACTCATCACTTCTATTCACCCTCATGCTATTCATAACACTTGTCCTCAAACTAGATCCTCTGCTGAAGAAATGTCATCCCTTGAAATACTGGGAAAAGGCTCAGATGACATGGTCCAGCGACTAGATGTTCTTCAGACATAAATACCAGACAGCAGGTTTTGCATTTGGGAAGCTATGGGGAAAAATAATTTCCATCATCCTGTGCACAAGGAGTATGGGTTTACGCTTTGCTCTCCACTGAGCAAATCTTGTCCAACCGAGCTTAGCAGATGAGTGTGTTCAGTGCGGAACTGATTAACGAACTCAGGTTCTTCATCAGCTTTGCTCTGAAGTTTTCTCTCCTGGTGTCGCTGTTCTACATGTTTCGTCTTTTATGATGCTGCATCAGACTGCTGCCAGTATCAGGGAGCAGAGGTTTGGCATAAATTGTCTATAGCACTACAGGTCCAGTCAGGTCCCCAGTATTATATCTTTTTCATGTGTGATCCATCAGCTACCAAATAAACGTTTTAAACATAAGGATCAAGAAAAAACCCTCTTATTTTCTAAATGAAGCTTCAGGTCACAGGTTATGTCTTCTCTCTTAAAAAACTGCCTTGTCACCAGCAGGGAAAGTAGGAAGATAATCTTGCTTTGGGTAAGAGGCAAAAGTAAGAAAATATCCAACCTTACACTTTGTATTTTGACAGCATCTGCTCTATAGAACTCACATCTCTGTTTACTATTAAAAAGCTCTTATTTGCTGAAGCATTCCCAGACCATATGCTATCAACAAATGTTACTAACCAAATACAAACAGTAATTTTCATTAGGTTTCCTTCATGAGAACAACATCAACCACAAAGGGAATAAATGTTTCGAATGACAGTAAACATACATAGCAAACCCTTGACAACACCGTGGTGCTTAGATATTCATACCCCCAAAAGCCCTGAAAAGATCCACGCCAACAAATAGAGACCCTCAGAAGTTGGGTTTTGTGCAGGTTGAAGCCTGCGGTGATGTCATTAGTTGCCATAGTGATGCTCAGCATAAGGCCATAATTCATGTCACTAAAACATCATTTGTATTCAATCTAAGTATGCAGTTTATCTGTGCTGTGTATTAAATTATCGTTCAGAAAATTAGCTCTGGACAGTAGCTAGGTACTAGGATCTTCTGAGGGACTAACAATGTAATGGTTTCATTTCCATATTTAATAATTAAGCAAGTTATCACTGCAGGAGTTTATTTGTTGGGAAACTGCCTTAGGACCCATTCTGGACAAATCTTCTCATCAAGTATCCACGCTATCTTGTCCCCATATCACAGAGCTCATGCTGATGCTTCAAAGCAAATGAGGACAAATAATGTCATTCTGACCAAAAGGATATAGACAGAGACATAGATAGACAGACAGATAGGTAGATAGTTAGACAGACACACACACACATGTGCCATGGAAAAGAACTACACAAGGAGAAAAATCCTGACAGTACTTTCTCAGTTAGGACCATATCAACTATCTGAATCCCACCTGAAACCATCAGCCCAGCATTTCTTACTGCCCACCGTGTCCCCAAGCCTGAAGCTGACCAAGAAATGCTGTTGTGCATAAGGACCTTACTAGAATGACCACCCTATTTACAGCATCTCTGCTGTTCTAGTGATGTCACTAGGATCTCCTTGGGTCTCCAGGGTTTCTAGATCAGCACCAAACTTAGGATGAGTAGCTAAACTCTTCTGGCTGAAAAGAGCCAGAGAATGAGGAATGCCCCAGGTGCTAACTTGACAAATGCTGGTCCTTGTTCTACCTTGTACAAACAAAATAAGTAGATCATCACTTTGTGTCTACAGATTCACCTAGAGGTGCCATCACAGTTACTAACCAAACAGCTTAGTGTTGAAATTTTTTTCTGAATGAAACATAAAATGACACACGTCCAGAGTGGACAACAAGGGACGAAGGTCAGCCTTGTCCGCCACTATCTCCATGGGCTTGCCTAATATGGAGCACTTGAAGGATAAGCGTACCTGTCTGATTTCCGGGGCATTTGGGAGCTCTCACAGGCACTGTCCTCACCGGCACACGGAGGGAAAGCGATGCCACTGCCGATGCAGGCACCAGGCTGCTCAGATCAAGCTGCTGTCAGCTGCTACAAGCAGCACACTGGTTATCTTCTGGCAAACCTTCAGGTTGATGCCATTCAGCTCTTCCCAACTTATGGACAAAACAAGTAAGACACCTTGCTGCTGCACCAAGTTCTTACCCTTTCCTGCATAAGGTCAGTGCAGAAACAACTGTCTTCACCCTATGGATGCGAAATGCTTTTACATCCTGATCCTTGGCTTTGCCTCTGAGTGCTACCAAAATGCAGACCCAGCAATTATAAAGTTAAACTACTACGTAGCCAAAAAGACAAAATCATTCAAACACCACAGCACTGCTGTGTTACAGTGCATGATCAAAAAATATTTGGGATATGAATAAGGCTTGAGCAAAACCCTGCAAGGGTCCTTGTCCTGACTGCACTTATGTATCACATGGAAGCAGGCAGCAGGGGTTTATGCTCCAGCTGCTTTTCTCCACCATACCCCACTTACGTGGCCTAACCAACCATTTTCTCAGCAGTCCTTGTGAGACATTGACTTAGTTATTTCTACTAACCTCTAGTGTATAAGTTCCTCTAACGGAAATTTTAGCACCCATGACCTTCCCAAAAGTGAACATGCATGTTAATACCAGGAGAATGCATTAAATTCATTCATTCATGCACTGTGGTCTCCAGCAAGCCTGCCTAGTCCCCGCCTGATCTGAAAGAGTAACCCTGCTTCCATCATTGCTCTTGTAACTCGATGTAGTCAGAACACTGATGCCTGTGATTTCTATAAATAATGAACAAGCGCAACTGAATTATATTGCTGGGCCATGAATCAGCCCTGCTAACCAGCTCGGCCTGTCAGGAGGCTAACAGGGGAGCAGCTGCAGAGTGATGTGCTTTCCACGGGGTTGACATTTAAACGTGATCTATGACCAGTTCTCATGGGTTTCAAAACCGCCAGAGGACACCTTTCCTCCCTCTTCAGATATATTTATTTAAGTGGGGTTGCTTGCCAGCTTGCATGGAATAAGGGAAAAAATCAGAAAATAAAGGTAAAAAAATATGTATTAAAGGAGGGCTACGCTCTTCCTGCGGTGGGCTCACTCCGGGCGTGCATTACACTCAATGTACACAGGAGTCCTGGGACACGGCACCTCTCTGAAGGAGATGGAGCCCTTCTGCTTTGTTCCCACAAGTTCACTGCTTAAGTAAAAAAGTATTGCAGAATAATATTCCTGCGTGTTGGCTAGATTTGCATTAGTTTGAGCCACCTGCTCAGTACAGTTTTTCAGATGTAACCGAATCAGCAGCAATGCCTGTCCCCTGCCAGGCCAGGAGCACGTCCTTGGGAATGCAGAACACGGCGTGCAGGTGTCTCCATCCCCGCAGGGGCACAGCCACCTAAACCAGCACCCAGTGCCGCTCGCCTTCCCACGGCAGCCACCTGGTTGGGTAGAGAGGCAGGGAGGTCCATCTGAAAGGCCTTCAATATATGTGACTATGTCTGGGACAAAATCTGCAAAGCCAGCTTAACCTCACTTCTTGTCCTCTGTGGCCAGAATGAGATCTGGTGAGAACGCAACAACCAGCTGGTCCAGCTGCCTCCCTCATGCGCTGCCCATGCAGGCAGGAAAGGGTTGTGCTTCATGCGCATCTCTTTGTCCACATCACTCACCCCTTCTCTCCTGGCACCCACGCCAGTGTGTCTGTGTCCCTCCTGGGGCATCTGTAGTTTGGTCTCCAAAGCGAGTAGGCTGGTGAAGAGACGTGCATCAAGAGGGTGGCACAGACAGCAGCCTGATAGACAACTGCCTTTTTTTTTTTTGAGGAAACATGTGTCAGCAAAGTCACCTTTTGCCAGGTCACTGCTTCACCTTGTGTGGTATGATGCTTTTAACCCAGCCTTGGTTTCTCGGCTCACTGCAGTGCCCAGGCATGGTGCCTGCCAGAGCTGGATCCCACTTTAAGAAGGGAGAGGTCCGATCCCGCTTCATCGCTGGGAGACCAAAATGCTACATATAGTCTTGATTTAGTTCTTCCGGAAATCCTGCCTAGCAATTGATGCCTTGCTTTCTTCAGCCCACTCCTTCTGTCCCAGAAGAGACCTTTCCAGGAAACAGCCTTAAATCTTGGGCCATAAATCACGTATGCTCAAAGCTCGAGCACTGGGAAAAACAAAGAGAAGCAGCACACCAGGCACTAAGCTAACCTACCTTCACGCAGCTGACGGAGTAGCACACCTTTCTTCTGATGTAATGCTAAGGTGTGTTTCTTTTTTACGTATTTCTAGAGATACAAGCAAGGAAGAATACACAGTTTTTAACAGTTAACTGTATGTGAAGAAGAATGCAGGAGAGCTTTTTGTTGTATTCTCTAATGCTTTACACATACCATTGCAATACAAGGAACGGAGGTCAGTGACCAGGATTATGGTTATCAGCAGTCTTTCTGATCTTCCCTTGCCCATACTGTGAGGCTGCAGTTCATTACAACGGAGCGTGCGCAGACTTACTCAGCAAAACAGCAAAACCTGATGCAGGGACAGCATTAATTCCACCGGCATGAAAATGCTCGTTTCATCTCCAGAAATGGGTATTTGTGAAGTTCTAGGAACAACACGAACGAGACAATGCTGCCCACGTGCTGAGCCCTTCACAAGCAGGCGCTGGGAGAGCAGAGAGCTCACTCCTCTTTGGAAGCAGTGCTGGCGAGCCACCGAACTGGCCGGGGATGTGACAGCACAGACGTGGCCACCACGCGTGACAGAGGCAGGTGTTCACACCCGCACCAGCTGGGTCACAAAGCAATAAGAAAAAGTAGGGCTTCCCAAAGCCTTCAGGAAAAATATGTATTTTTTGCAACTCTCATGGGGAATGGCAATGGATAACAGGTTTTTGGTTCGTGTCTTTGGGATTCGGGAAAACCCAAAGGCAACAGAAGAATCCAGGCTTTTTTTTTTTTTTCAGGGTCTGCAAGAAAACTCACAGCCTGGGTCACAGAGCTGGAGACCTGTGGGGTGCAGCTCCATGCACAACTCCATTTCAGTGGGAGAAAGCCACAAACCACAGCCCACTTAGGGATGCTGGGCTGGGAACAGTTACAAACTGGTTTGTCACTGCAGTAGGATTACAAACCGCGCTTGAGGTCAGCTGAGTTCTTCTAAGAAACATGACCCAGTGGGTGATACACCATCTCAAGAGATACCATTACTGAGAGATAAAAAATTATTCAGTCAGAATGAAAATAAGGTGCTGAGTAAAGACACCAGACAAAGAAGAAAGCGCGTGCTGTCTGCTCGGCAGCGTTCAGCGAGCACATCACGCTGATGATGAAGTACGAGAGGTATCGGTCCGCTCTCCCCGCAGCAGCCACCCACTAGCAAAACAGCAAGTCATTTAATCTATTTGGTGGTTTTTGTGGGACTGAGTTTGGATTTCACGCCACAGAGGGCCTCAAATTTAACTACGGCTCTGAGGAAAGGATTTGATCTTCAGCTATCAGAAGAGGATGCTGAGACACAAAACCCATCACAACTGTGGAAAACCACAAATTTAGGGGAGTGTACTACTACCTACATGTGCCCGTGTCACCTGCCTTGGGCTCCTGCTATTGTAATCAGGAGAGATCTAATTAATAGTCAGTGAAGTTAGGCCTTAATTTACCTCATCCCAATTTAAAGGCAGCAAGCAGACGAAATGAAGCTTGCCCTAAAAGTGATCGTGCCTTTCCACTGCTAAAGAGGGGTGCCGGAGGTGACTGCTGCAGATCTGGAATGAAAATCTCAAATATACATAGCTGCAGAAAACCTTCTAAGTTTCTGCTCATGTGAAAATGTCCTGGGCTAGGAAATAAAATTCAGGTGCTAAGAAAGGTACCTTTCCACTCTGCCTGCAGAAATGGATTGAGAAGGGTTTGCATCTGTAGCACGGCTTGATTCCCCAGAGCTGCTGAGCCTCCTCTGGGATTCCTCCCACGGTAAAAGTTCGACGTGTTACTCACCTTCAGAGCAGGATAACCAAAGTGATCAGACACAGATTGACAACGCAGCCTATTTTTGTTCACATTTGTTTCCTCTCCTCCCTTTCTGCTGACAGAACAGCCTTTCAGTCCCATCCCCTCGGAAGAAGCTGAGTTGAAGTGGGAGTGACAGCGCAAACAGATTTGATTCCTCCTAGACTTTCCTGCGCAGACTTTATAACGACAGCAAAACCTGCTTCCACTGATGCAGCTACTGTGCAGGTGACCCAAAGTCAGCATCCCTGCACGCACTGGCCGGCAGCGGTGGCCGTACCAGCCTTCCCCCAGAGCTACGTAATGCAGCGTGAGGCCCTGTCTTTGCACGGAGCACTGACATTGATGGGATAACCGAGGGGCTCTCTGAGTGAGTCCGTGGTTTCCTGTGATGCCCGAATTCCTGCCAAGCATGAAATACTCCCTCTGCAAAAAAAAAGCATCATCGACAATTCTTTTGCTTATGAGAAGGGGATTCATTTACTCAAAAGCACCACCGCAGAAAGCACTATGGTGTTATCCAAAAGGTGAGCAGAGACAGCACATCCCTAAGGACTGGGCTCCTCTGAGCAGCAGCGAAGGATTTCCTCCAACCCGCAGCACTTCATGGACTGACCATTTTGTGTTCCCGCAGCTCTGAGACACGTGTAGGTGTCATGCACGCAGACACCATCTTGCTTAACATCATGCAGGCAGCAGCACCAGACAGCTGATAAAAGGCACCATCTCTCTCTCCAGGAGCTGTAACTCCCACGTTCTCAAACTGGCTACGGCAACACTACAACTGCCGGCTGAGAGAAACACGTCTAGGAGAGCATCACATCTGCGCCTGAGCGTGCAAGGTGCAGAAGGAATAGGGTAAAGCTGACAGAGACTGCAGCAAAGCAAAGCCTGTGAAGGTCTGCTCCTGATCTGCTTGTGGCTCACAAGCAGTCCCCACAGACCCCGTTCCCGTGCCAGCACCGCGTCACTCGGCTGCCAGGGCACCGCAGCCAAGAGGAGCTGCCGAGGCCGACAGCACAGCTTTAGGAACCCAAAAAAGGATGATCTTTGCTACACAGAGCTTGGTTTCTGTTTCCTGAGCATAGCTGATACACAGGAGAAGTGTTATGGGGAAGCTGTAAGAAGGGATGGGAGGTGGATTTAACCACATAATAGCTATTTATGGCCACAAGATGGCATTCCTGCCCCAGCCATGTCCCTCTGCCATGCCCGTACCAGCCCGGCCTCACCTCCCCTGCCCGGCACCGCACGCTCCTCCCAGGCTTGTGCTTGACTGCAGAAATCCCGCGGCTGGTTTGGGGGAGAATTTATTGCCATGCTATTCACCACAACCTTCGGGGTATGAACAGGGAAAATCGGTAGCGTGATTACCTAGTGTGATTTAAATGACGACCGCTTTTCAGATGCCCTGTGCTCTCGCTTAATACTATGATACTACAATTAGAGGAGAAAAGCTCAGCAGGAGGAAAGGGAAATGTAAGCCCAGCAACCTTTTACCGGGAGGTCTGAATTGAAGGAATTATTGCTGTTACAAGGGCTGCCTACTGTACGTGCTTTATCAGCACACAGGCTTTGGATACAGCACAAGACAGAGTTTCATTCACGAAACGGGTCCGTGTGCATTTGCTGCCCGTGGGTCTCACCCCTTCTCGTACAAGGGGCCTGCAGCGGCACACACACGCTAACCAACGCCTCCCTCGGCCGAAGGTGCTCCACTGAACCAGCCGCAGAGCTGCTCGTTTCACAGAATGATGGTTTAATTCAGACGTGGTTAACCACCTCTACCAAATCTTACCGCCCTGGAAGAAACCACAGCTGCTCTGGAAGGGGTTTACAAAAACACTGCCATGACTCTCTGCACTCCAGCCACCTTGGCAAGCTCCTCTCTCCAGGAGCATGCCCTGCCCTCTTTGCCCACGTAGTGACAACAGTACACGGCTCCCTTTAAGTGCTTTCACTCGTACTGCTGCTGTTCATTGCGAGACCAAGCGCATTCACAAGGGCAACGGGCCTCTCCATTTCACAGAAGGGACAACTAACATGTTGAGCATCACTGCCAAGGCTGGCCTTCCCAGGAAACCATTCCCTCTTCCAGAGCTCTGTCCAGGCAGGAGTAGGCACAGTACCAATTCTTTAAAGCACGCTGTCTCCCTACGCTGTTTTGCAGCCAGCAATAGCACTGGTACCCCTCATTAAGTAATAATGTGCACTCCTTGTACACAGCACGTAATAAATAAACCAACAACCAGGCACTTTTCACATGTCTCATCCCCAGCCTTTCCCTCGGCAAGTGATGTGCAAAACTTGCACTAAGGTATGGCTTAATGTTTTTAAAAACACCGACATTGAACGTCTCTCAGGACTTCTGTTTTGCACTCCTCTTAATTTAGCACTACTTCACATCACTGAATCCCTTTCTCATTTCAATGTCTTTTTGGTCTTTACTATCCCATCTTAAGGCTGTATGCATAGGAGTGACGAAGCAGACGGGTGTCAATGAAAATCGCCTTGGGCATCATCGCACCTTCTGGAATACTTAAATTTGAATGTATGCGTTATCACAGGAATACATAATTCACAAGTGCATAGGAACACTTAAGAAATCAGACAGCTGGCGAGAAAAGAGAGACATTCATTTGTGAAAGAGAAGGTGCACAGTCTCAACCCTTACCAGCCACCAGAGAATCCACCTACAAGCAATGCTACGTACGCTCTAAAGGTCAGGGAAAACAACCAGAGCTTGCACTTACTTGATACCAGAGAACCCAACTACAAGAGGTAAGTCTATAGAAACAAGCCTTCTCCTCCACAGTTTCTGGTGTAACATTTACAGAACAGGAGAGAGGAGGGACCGGACCGCACGTGAGACCTTTGGGGCTAGGACCATCCCTGGGGCCACCATCTGCAGTCCCAGAAGACTATTGCACTGCTGTCCAGGAGGTTGCACCACAGCAGTGCAGCCATCTGAGTGATGCTTGGGGTAAGGGAATCCCTATGGGGCTTTGCCTTTATTCTAAGGAAAAGCTCAGCTGCTTAATCTAAAGCAGATTTTTTTATAGAACCACTCGGGCTGGGCAGCTACGAGGAAGCATCATAAGAGATTCTGAATTTCTAATTACAACAGCCACTAAACCGCCTGCGTGAAGACTTCCCGTAACAGATCACACGCTTTCACCTGGGCAATAACTTTTTAGTGCATTTTTTGCTGTGCTTAATGACTTGTCCACAGCCTCCGCTTTCAAAAATGGGAACGTCATAGCATAAATCTCAGGAGCATTATGGAAATACTTCCACACACACAAAAGGGGATTTGAAGAGCAGGTCAGACCAAACTAACAGCAGAACCCTTCAGGTGCAAAGCTGTGCGGGGTCTCATTGGAAAACTGGCTCCTAGACATGCTAAATAGCTGTAAGCGAAGAAGTCTTGAGTAGGGCATTTGGACACCTCTTTGTACCCTTCAGAGGGGCTAAAAGCAGCTCCCCTGAAGTTCCTGTCTCTGTCATTGTCACCTCTTAGCCTGGTAGCATCATGTGCTCAGAACACCTGCACTGCGCTTGCACAGAGCAAAGCTGCAGATCTCTCCTGGAAGACATATCCCCAACAGATGCCTTGGGGCAGACTGACCCTCTGCGCAGACCCTCACCCCAGGGACAAGGGCTGTATCTCAGAAACGACCGTGTCTGATGTCAGCTGTACCCAGGGCTCAGTCACCCATTTTGACACATTTGTAGGGCTCCTGGAGGTTTCCTGAGGAAAAAGAGCTGTAAACATCTGCCTAGCTGTGAAACAAAATCATGCAACTGGAAAGGCAAACACATCAGTCTGAGTAATTAAGACAGCTTATATTCAATGCTGAAGCCAACTAAAAGTGGGAGGAGAAAGAAAAAAAAAAAGGCAAAAAAAGCAGCTATCTTCTAAAATTTCCTTTTGCTTCATTTTTTACCCAACAGGATGAATTTGGTTACACTGGGCTTAGCTAGGCACGCAAACCTAAACATGAATGCTTAAAGCCACGCAGTCATGCAGCTCTTCTGCCTGAGCTTTGCCATGGGGTGATACCTCTGCAACACAGCAACGGCTCTGAGTGTAGCGTGGGCTGATGTGGGCAAGTCTAAGGTGGTTGATTCTCCTGCCTGCATGCAGAGCCACGGGGCTGTCACTGCAGCCAGGACAGCAATGCCACAGGCTCTGGTTGGCTTCTGGGACTGCAGAACCATGTGCATCTGGGAGCTACCAGGCACAACACCAACAGCTGTACTGAGCGATACACCATGTGAATTGTGGGCTAAATTCTGCTCCCACTCACACCAGTACAAACCCCTTTAGTTTCACAGATTCACAGACTGGTAGGGGTTGGAAAGGACCTCTAGAGATCATTCAGTTCAATCCCCTGCTAGAGCAGGATCACCCAGAGCATGTTGCACGGGATCATATCCAGGTGGGTTTGGGATCTTTAGAGAAGGAGACTCCACATCCTCTCTGGGCAGCCTGTCCCAGCGCACCGTCACCCTCAGCATAAATAAGTTTTCCCCTCATATTGAGATGAAACTTCCTGCGTTCCAGTTTGTGCCCACTGTCCCTTGTCCTGTCACTGGGCACCACTGAGAAGAATCTGGCCCCTTCCTCTAGACATCCACTAGATATTTATAAGCATTGATCAGATCCCCCCTCAGCCTTCTTTTCTCCAGGCTAAACAGCCCCAGCTGTCTCAGCCTTTCCTCATACAAGAGATGCTTCAGCTCCCTAATCATCTTGGTAGCCCTCCGCTGGACTCTCTCCAGCACTTCCCTGTCTTTCTTGAACTGGAGAGCCCAGAAATGGACACAACATTCCAGATGTGCCCTCACCAGGGCAAAGTAGAGGGGAAGGACAACTTCCCTCTACCCATTGGCCATGCTCTTCTTGGCGTGGAATTAAATTTGTTCTTTAGTGGAGTTAAATTTGTTCTACAGGGTATGGAATATTTATTTGTAATTTATACATGCAAGCTCTTCTTGAAAGGACCTTTCTCATTTTACCACAGGGAAGTGTTCACAGCATCTCCCAGCTAACCACGGCAGTGAAACACTGACTGCAACAAAATGCTCTCATCATGCTCCTACTCTGTGCAAAGCCACTGTGCATCACTTCAAACTCCAGGGCCTGAGGCAGGGGATTCTTTGAATGAAAAGACCACATTTTCCCCTTCTGCAAAGAGAAAGAGGGCATCCCTGCTCGCCAGCCTCCCTTCCCTTTGCTGCTCAGTGCCCATATCTCAGGAGGAGATGGTCACCGAACAGCGCTGCAGAAGGATGCTGTGGGGTTTCTGTCCCTATTCACGGTCAGACAGCGGGCTGTGATGGATGCAGCACACCAATTTGAAAGTAAGACCCTAGCTGAGCGATAAGCTTGGAGGTTTGGTGTAGGGATCCAAACAAGGGTAGCCTGTCGCAGCAGAGATAAGCAGCTGAGCTGTCAGAGCACCTTGAAAGCAAATCAGGGAGCAGCATCAGGAGCGAGCAAAAAGATAAAACAGAGCACCCCGTCTCCTGGTGCAGTGGCTACGGGAACAGAGATGGAGAGGTTTAAAAGTTTACCAAAGACATTACTTTATCAAGAGTGAATTTCTGGAGAGGGCACGGAGCACAAGTTCTTGGTCACAACAAACAACGTAAGAAACGACCTGTTGAGTGTCCTCTCTCCAGCACTGCTCCAACAGCACATGCTCAAGAAAACTGCAGGGGAAAAAAAAAAGGCAATAAAGAGGGCGGAAAGTAATAAGCTCCATCCCCACTTCTTATAGTCTGAGGTACCGCACAACTCTTGCACTAGTCCTGAAGCGGCTGCTCTGCGAGGGGGGATATATAACCTCCAAATGAAGTCACTTCCAGAGTCAGAGGAGCAGCCCACACCTCCGTCCCGTGTCGAGCATGCCAAAGGGCCCAGACAGGTTGGCCAGATTTTCCCCCAAAGGTTATTTACTGCTTTTAACCCAAATGGTTCCGCTGACTTCAACGCACCTGGTTCTCACTACTGTGAGCCAGGGGAGAATGAAACTTATCTGCATGCTGAAATGCATCCAGGTGAATATGCAGCATTTACTCACAAGGCACGTAGGACCTTGCTGTTGTTTGGGTCTCTTTGTTTTCTTCTGTTCTGCTCACATCAAAGAAAGGCGATATTATAAGACGATGAATCGCTGGTACAGCCCAGGAGCACTGCTACAAGCACAGGTCACTGTTTAAATATATCCAGCAGCCTCTCTAGGGTACCACAGGACAGGGGTGTTGTGGCTGGACCTTTCGTGCTGTTCCCAGACCCCTTGGCAACCTTGTTTTCAGGCCGTGCCAACGGCAGCGTTACTAACACAGCTCCTGGAAGGGCAGTGTCAGAGCTGTGCCGAGCCGCCTCACCCTCCGTGCTTTGCAGAGAGCAGACATCAGGCCAACGTGCAGAGAAGATGGGGGGGTGGATAAAACCCTCAAAGATCTGCAAGAATACAATTCCAGCATGAAAAGCAGTAAAATCCTGCTTGCACAGGGATTTGGGATATTTTGTAGAGGCATCTGCAGGTTACGGCATAATACAAAGGCTTTTTGCTTACACAACTTATTAAAAGCACTACTAATAATACACTGCGAGCCTGATCTGAAATAACCCTTGCTATTTCAGGTCTGGCTTTCTCTAGAACTGTGCCATCCCCTGTACCAGTGCTGAGGCAGATAATCCCCACATGAAGGGATTGGGCTTAAAATGTCAGGAATCCAACGTGGAGCCTAAGAAAAAGACAACCAGTAGTTACTGTCGACCCAAGGGCCATGCTCCATGCACACAACTCACCCGATGACTTGGTACACGTGGCTGCTAACCCTGCTGCCATCCTGCCTTTTTCAGGACCTATAAACAGGATTCAAGCTCGAAAGTCACTAGGATGCTTTTGAACATCGTATTCTGAAAATCTGCTGGGTTTGCACCAAGGAAGACAGAAGGTGAACCTCTCACAGAACAAAACCAGTGCTTTTGGAAATCCCTCCCCAGCTGGGAAATTGCCTTTTTCTATTAGAGGTGCATAGTCCACATTCACAGCCCTGGCACGGTATGAAGCTGAAGAGCAGCCACGGCCTCTGGTGTGATGTGTCCTGGGTGTTTTAGCCGAGGGCTGGCCTGTCTAGGACACGTGAGAATACAGTGAACAACTCCATGAGTCATTCTTAGGTAAAAAGATTCCTGCAAGGTCACTGTGAGGGTGCTGAGGCCCTGGCACAGGGTGCCCAGAGAAGCTGTGGCTGCCCCTGGATCCCTGGCAGTGTCCAAGGCCAGGCTGGATGGGGCTTTGGGCACCCTGGGCTGGTGGGGGGTGTCCCTGCCCATGGCGGGGGGTTGGAACTAGATGGGCTCTGAGGTCCCTTCCAACACAAACCATTCTGTGATTCTGTGACTCTCTAAGGTTGTGGGCCCCATGACACTCTCCGTTCCACCTCCCTAGGACACAGAGCTGTCATAAAAAAGGGAGGTCTTCCAGTGAATCTTACTGTTCAAATGTAATTTTTTTTCCTCTGATGCATATGAGAAATTTAGTCTTTTGTAGCCTGTAGAGCCTCCAGAGAATGGCAAAACTGAATTTCAGGCAGTTTGAAGATTTAAATATGAGAAAATACTGCCTGTTTCCAGAACTGTAGTCACTGCATCATCTGAGTATAGGCACTTAACCTGCATTTCTATTTTCTGAGCCTCTGAGATACAAAAGTTTTGGGATGTACAGGGGTAACCTGCCTCAGCATTTACACTTTCATATTGCTGAGGGTCAAAATCCCCACAGCGTGTTCCTCACCCCAAGGCCAGGCAGCATCTCCTGCCAAAGCACACAAAACCTGGGACGCCTGGGGAGCGAGCTCCCCTGGAGAGCAGTACAGCATGCTTTTGCTCATCTAGTTCTTTTATCAATGAATGTCTTGCTGATGATAAAAAGCATGCACGTAAACACAGCGTGAATGACCTCAGTGAGAGCGACGTCGACATCTAAAGAGACACTCCAGCAGGCTGTTTTGGCTGACCACAAATCTTTTGCCTGCAAGGCAGCATAGCTCAGAAATGCACCAAAGACTTCTCTGAGCTGTTGCACCACTGGGGTACCTGAGGGCCTTCAAGTCTTGTTTCAAGCAACAGGACAAACATGTCACACTGGTTCATTCTCCCTTTTCTTCTTTCTGAAGAGGAGAATTTAAGTGCAGCAAAGTGCTTTCACAAGGCTTTGGTTTTCCCTGCCTGGGCTGTTGTGTCTGGGAGGGGAAGCAAGGTGAAAGCAGAGAAGAGAAAAGGACAGGCTTCCTGTGATGGTCTGTACAAGGTTATTTTAGAGTCTTGGCTTGGGTGGTCTTTGGCTTTGGGAGTAAAAAGTCTGAGGACCCTCAAGAAATGCAACTGTCAAACCTTCTCCCCTCCTAAGGCATTTCCATAGATATTAACCCAAGTGATGGAGCAAGCCAGAAGGCTTCGAGTTCAACTCACACCTTTATGGGAAGCCAGTGCAGAGAGAGGATGAGTGTGATGGACTTTCATAACTCGTATCACGCCGCAGCATTCAGCATTGGCTGCATTTTCCTGAGGGTTGATGGCTTCATGCCCAGACACTGCACATTTCATTATGATAAAAAGACCCACTCAATTAAAGAGCTCACTCCTGCAGCCCTTATTTTCAAAACAACACTTGTATAAATGGTCCTATGGCTGACAGCAAGAAGGATTGCGTAAGGAAGGACAGACCCTTTGAACGAAAGTGGGATAAACAGACCAAGCTAAAGCAGCACATGTAACCCACAAGTGTGCTTTTCAGTATGGGTAATAGTAATTTCCCCTAAATAGAGCACAACTTTCTCCACTGAAGCAATAAAAATACCTAAAACAATGACAACTGCAGGTTCTTATGGAAATTTTCTTCCAAGCATAGCTCTCTACTTCCTTCTCTGAAGCAGATTTAGAAGCGCTTTGAAAAGCAAGTTAGGCTGCAGCACTTTCCCTGATTGGGAATATTGTTTTTAAACCACTTACTGCAGATTCCTGCTCTTCCAGTGCAGCGCAGGGTGCAAGGCATCAGCAGTTTCTGTGCCTCCGCAGGAGGACAACCACCAAGGGAAGGCAGCCTGCCTTCGGCTCTCCTCTCCTGCCTGCAGCAGCTGCTCTCGAACGCGCTGCCTGCGGTGCTTGGGCGCTCGCAGGTAACACAGATGGGTGGTTTGGGCTTTTCTTCCACGAGCTTGGGAAGCTCCCGGTGAAATGCCACTGGGAACCAGTCACTCAGAGGGAGTGGGATATGGGAACAGGGATGGAATATCTCACAGCAGCCCCTCCTGCACTGCTCCCCACCACCGGAGGAGGCTACGTATCACCTTCGCAATTCTCCACTGTGAGGATGCCCATCGAGAATTTCATTTAAGTGGGATATCTCTGCAGCGAACTACCCAGAGGAGAACTGCCTCAAATTCATACAGATAGTGTTTCAAGTTAACTAATCCCACAAATTGAAAAGGAAATAAGCCATTCATCATTTTCTCCTTTCAAATTAACGAAGATCAATCACTACTAGTAGGCTTATAGCAACATCTGGGTAAGACAAAAAGCCAAGTATAAGGCTAAGGCTGGGAATTTGGGGACCAGGTCAAAGAGGACAGAACAAAACTCTGCCCTTGAAGTGTACCAAGGCAGAGTGGCCTCAGATGAAGCTTTAACTAAGTGACTTGAAGCTTTCCCCAGCTCCCCTCCCACCTCTGGATGTGGCTGCCAGATCATGTCCCTTCCAGCTGTTTCCCTTTCTCCTAGGACCACCGAAACCCTGACAGTGAGGATGAGTTTATGCACCTACACCTGAAGGCACCAGTTAAGACGGACACTCGGACAAGTATTTATCTAAGCACATGCTTAACTGCATCCCTATTTAGCAAAGTACTTACGTATAGGTACAAATTTACATCTCTATGGCTACGAGAGATGTAAGCCTGTCATTAACACTTTTTTCCCTTCAGTCAGGCTTACGTGCCATTCTTAGTCACAGGACCATATGTGGAAGACCATGTTTCTCCTCTGCCTCTCACAGTCCCCTCTAGTGCCACCATGCAGGTGCCACAGCTATTCAGAGCGACTCAGCAGCACAGAGATGGGGCAGAGGAGAGCATGGCGGAGGGAGCAAAAGGCAAAGCAAGACTTACGTTGGCTTTGAGGCTTCAGCCTGGTCAGTCTGCAGTTTCTCCCCACCTTCGACTTCCATGGTGCAGTATACAATACGGTTGGGGGCCAGCGACTTCAGACCCTGCACCTCCATGATGACAACCTGCGGGGCAAAGAAAGAGGAGCGTAAGAGGAGCAGCCTCCTTCAGATCTCGCTCTGGCTGCTGAACCCATGGGGTCAGCCAGCTCTGGGATCCTCCATGTGCTGCTGGATGTTCATGGTGGCAGGTAGGCAGGGATGGTGGCACTGCCCAGGCTGAGTGGGAATCACAGCAGCCAGTGAGGTCTGTGTGGAGACTAGGAGGTCTACCTCTGACTGCACATGGGCTTGCTGAAACCGTTGGGTGTCCAGGGCTGTATGCAGCTTCAGGAGACGGGCCTCACAGATGTGTTCCTGTCCCACCTAAAAATGCCTTAATATGCGAAATCCAGAAAAAAAGCATCCAGATACTCAGCTTGTGCCAAAAGTTATTTTCAAGATTAGTCACAGAATGGTTTGGGTTTGACCTTTGAAGCTCACCTAGTCCAAACGCCCTGCCATGGGCAGGGACACCCCCCACCAGCCCAGGGTGCCCAAAGCCCCATCCAGCCTGGCCTTGGACGCTGCCAGGGATCCAGGGGCAGCCACAGCTTCTCTGGGCACCCTGTGCCAGGGCCTCACCATCCTCATCATAAAGAATTCCTTCCTTATATTCAATCTAAATCTACCCTCTCTCAGTTTGAAACTGTTGCCCCTTGTCCTGTCACTACAGGCCCTGGCAAAAAGTCTTTCTCCATCTTTTTTACTAAGAAACCACCATCTAAGTTTCTCTCAGGTAATTGCACTTCTTTCTTTTTTTTTTTTTCCTTCTTTTCTTTAAAGTGGCCAATCCTGTTAGCCACGAGCCTTAAATATTTCTACAAAAAATACTGTGGGAGTTTCTGTTCGTGTTTTATTACGGCTACCTGTGAAGTGTATACACTAAAAAATTCCTCTCCTCAGGTCCTCTGATTTGTCCTTGAATTGAGGATCCCTTGCTTGGCGCACAGAGCTCCGTAGATCCTCTGATGAGCACGTATTTTCAGCAAAAGCTCTCTTGCAGCCCAAGTTTTGCACACAGAGCAGTGCACAGACCTCTCAGCTCCTGAAGTCAGTGTTTCACTGAGCTTCTGCTTCACGCTGGATGGGGTTCAGCTGGAGCAAAGCGTTTGAGACATCCCGTTGTAAGGGCGAGTCCCTTTATGCACGGCTACACATGCTGCACAGGCTTTTCTGACAGAGAGGTCTACTGCTTTGTGACAGTTCCCCGCTCCTCCGTACGGGAACGCTTAGAAGTCAGGCTTTATTTGATGCTGCTGTTGAAGGCACCGTCTCCGGGTTCACAGCCCTGGTTTTAAATAAGACTGAATTGAACGTATAAAGATGGTTTCGGACATCTAATGAGTTAAACTCTGAGACTGGACAACCAGCGTCGTTAAATTTTGCATTGGCATGATATATATAACAAGAGACCTCTCAGGAAAAGAAATAAACAGGAAACTACACTAAAATAGAATTTTCTGATTTTACTGCATCCTACATTTTTGACCCCATCCTGGTAGTTCTTTTGACAATGTAACATAAACCCACTCACTGGTGAACAACAATTCCGTATGGGTGTGCTGAGGACTCCTTGGAGGCAACGTCTTGCCTAGACAGCAAACATGTTTGCACAGAACAATTAGGCTGGTTGAAAACAGCTACTGCAGCAGCACTGCTTCCAGGACAGCCTGTGTCAGAGGTAACGGTGGGTCCCTGCAGCACCCTGCCTTCCCCTGGGCTGTGCGTGACAAACTGCTCGACAGAGTGCTGAGCAGAAAGTTGGTGCTCAACACAAAGCAAAGAGCAAGCCAGCAAAGCACAGTACTGCCACACAAACTGCAAGTCAATCTGTTGGGTGCATTCAAACCCCAGGAATTTGTATTAATTCTCCAAAGAGGAAGCAAGACTCACAGGGAAATACGGTGACACCTCTAACCGGCAATAATTAAACACACCGACACCTATAGCGTTGCATTATCGTACTGGTTTCAGGGACAATACAGGTTCAGGGTTACTGGGGTACACTCAGTAACAAGCCGTAGGATGCAGATTTCTGAGCCATCTGATACACATCAGCAGAAAATGCCAGACAGTTTATCTCACAGTTTATTCCAACAAGATGGTGAGACACCAGAAAGGACATAGCGTTTGACCACAGGCAAAGCTGCTGGCAACTCAGAGAGGCGCTGTTCCTCACTGAGATCAAAGTGATATCTACTGACCTCTCTCCACCTAAGTCTAAACTGAGCAGAAGTCAGCTGCTGTGATTTTTATTCCCACAAACGCTGCACACTGTCGTGTGCGTGACGCTTACCTCCAGGGAGAACGACAACACGACGTCTGACTTGGAAAGCTGGTTCTCATTTTCTTCTCCCATGTCAATTATTGAGGTGTTGTGACTACGCTTCAGCTTCTGCAGCTTGAACTCAGAACCTCCTTTAGACACAGGCATGCTCTCCAAGTTTGCCATCAGGAGATTGACAGACGACTTCAGCTCCTCGATGTACATGTTTTCCATTTCTTTGGACACAAACTTCGGAAACTTGCGCTCCTTGGATGCGGAAAGAAAAACAACAGAATGAATGCAGTGACAATCGGCAACCACTTCGTGCACTGGGAGAATCCCCCAGGAGCATCTGCAGAGAGGTTTGCAAGTGGGGAACTCCCACAAACCAGATGACAAATTACAGCTTCCCCCTGCGTAATGTAGAAACACTATTGTTGGCTTCCCATAGAATTACCACTTGGTACTTATCCAACTTTACTGTTTCTTGCGTGCACTTGCAAGAATTTCATTCATTTTTCTCTCTGCAAATGGCCTGCTTCATATATATCTGTATTCACAATTACAAACACTCCAGGCCAGATCTCAGCTGAACTTTGTGATTGACACCGATTTACTAATGATTCAAAGGATGCTGACAGTTAGGGACTCATTTTCCAGTCTCCCAAATGTGGCAGCTCTTAAAAAACTTCTGAGCAGTTGCTCCATTCGTTTTCTAGGTGTGAAAGGAGCCCAGGGAGGGAAAATCAGCAATGTGTGGGCAGGAATGTGTGGTCCTAACAGGAAGAAGGGGTAAAACACCCTTTCCACTGCTTGTCTCCTTCCAACAAGACAACCTTTCACTGTGAGACCCTCTGATGCTGCTTGTTGTAAACAGGATACTTAAACATTAAAACCAAAGCTGACAGTGAGAGCAAAATGTGATGTGCCTCAGCTTTGAACTGCTGCCCATACTCCAGCTCTGTAAGGATCACTATTCTGAGCCCAACATCTTCTGACAACTCTGCCCATGCCCTGGATCTGCTCAGGGTTCGAGCGTCTCTCAGTGGGTTAAGACAGACTGTGCCAGGCGTACAGCAGTGAGGCAGCATCTGCAGGCAGGGAACTGGCGGCTGACGTGCAAAGTAGTGGTAATACATAACGTAAAAAGCAGCTCGTAAAATGTGTGCTAGAAAAGAAAACAAGGCCATGTTTCTTCTGCAAGACTGTCATCAGGCTGCTGAAAAAGTACTCCACTGCACTAGTTTTTGCATCAGTCCTCACTAGCTTACCCATTACAAGCAGAGCGCACAGCAGCACTCGCACCACGCAGTGAAAATACAGTCGTCTGTTTCCAGTCCCCCTCTTGGGAAGCAATTCCTTCATGTAAATTAGATCTGGCCTAAGATAAACTATCTAATCAGTCTGGTTTATTGTCTATGCATTATATAAGTTGCAAGTCAACTCCAGGAAAAAAAAAAAAGACAACCAAACACCAAAACCCAACTGCTTTGTAGATTTTGAGAACTACTGCTGAAGCACTGATATTCAAGCCTTATTGCTTTTTCACCGTGCTGCTAGCCATCTCTCCAGGGACTGCAATTTTGGCCCTGCCCCCACAAACCTCTTCAGAAATGCAGCAAGGACTGAGACATTTCAGTGTGCCACCAGCAACTTCTCACACTAGGATTAAAACCAGGTAGTTTGAAGTGATGTGTAACAATTTAACCATGACTGGGTCTGACAATGGAAAAGTAGAGATGCAAGTGTGGTCCCAAGTTACTCATTGGACTGGAGACTGGAAGAAGACACAACCAAAGGATGCAGACAACAGCAGGAAAGGGTGTTAGTCACCTCCAGATGTGCTTGGAGCAGGAGGACCAGAAATGGGGACAAGTGTGGAAAGAAGGAGTTAAGAGACTGCGAGGAATGATGAGTCCAGCAGTGGGTCCAGCCCCAGATGGACATATTGCTCTGGTGTCATCACAAGGTCTCATTTAGTTGCCCTTACACGTGACCTTCCTTGCCCTTGAAGCCAGATGTCTGGGTCAGGAGAAAGGCACCACAGAACAGCAGAGCATTTGCTACTGCAGAGAAAAACATACCTCTGCCTTGGCATCACTAAGCTCTCAGCTGTAATGCTGCTCTCAGTTAGCTGCTGGAAAAATACAGCAGGCAGAGTGAAAAGCCCGTCCAGATTCAGCTTTAAAACATCTGCTTGACTTTGAGCGTGATCCTCAAGCTGGCTGGCTCGAAGGCTGAGCTTATGTGCTTTGATGGAGCCAGGCTCAGTGGGGGTCTCTGCCTAGCGTTGCACTGGTGCTGTGCTGAGCTGCACTCTCCTGGGCACAGGAGGAGGTAAGAAGACCCAGAGCTGTGCCCTGGTATCCAGATGCAGGACCTGGTCACTGAGGAAAGCTGGCATGCATGGTGACTTGGGGGTGACACAACAGGTCAGGCGAGGGCTTGCAGAGCCACCAGTCCTGCAGCACTGTGATCCCAGGTCCCGTACGGCTCCACAGCCTTCATGCTTCTGAAGGACAAATGTGGAGGTGTGAATTTCTTAATTTATTAATGAGGCGTTAATTTGCCTTTAGCATGGAATGTCTAAGACAGCCACCTCAGGGCTAGTTTCACAGAGCACAGTAAGTCTCCCTGTGCAACAAGTCTGCATTAAAAGCTGCAAACTGGAGATAAAATTGGCAACGCTATCCTTTCATTGAGCTGAACTGTGAATGTGCCTGATGCTAGAGGGAAAGTAGCCTCGCCCGGAAAGCAGGATACAAAGAGGGATTCAGAAGGTCATTTGGATGCCTCCAAGAGACGGTTTCACTGGTCTGAAAGAACAGGGTTTCTCATAGGCAGGTGCTGGGGGGATCTGACGTTCTGGAGAGAAAGCCTGCAGCAGGAATGAGAAGGAGATTAAATATCTGGATCACAGGTAAGGCGCTTTTACTCTGAACCGCCCCCCCAGCTGCATAGCTGTGTTTGGAAGGTTGAGTTCTGCATGGGGAAATGCCAGGTTGTGCCAGGACTTTGCCCTGACTGTCTCTCACAGGGCCAGCAGTGAGAGACACGGTTTGTTTTCGCCATCCTTGGGGAAGGAATGGAAATGGCAAATTCTCATTTGCAAAAATTAATTTGTGAAGATGCAGCCTCTGCTGGCTGCTACTGAGCCACACGTATTGGTGGCCCACATGCCCTGAAGAGAAAATGAAACGACGAAGCCAGGCAATCTCCTTCTGGTACCCAGTGCCCGGCTGCCCACTGCAGAACTGAGCAGTCGTGCTCTGCGCAAGGCTTACGTTTTGCTGCAAATAAAAAATACTGTAGGTTTTCTTGACAATAAAACAGCAGAGGGCCAAATGCTGAACAAAGGAGCTGCAGTTGGTTTGCTGCTTTGCTGCGCCATCATTTGGCCACACGGTCCTTGGCCAACTATTTTTATCAGTGAAGTGGGAAAAAACCAGAACCCCCCTCCCTCCCCAAAGACACAACAGCAGTAGCTGTTTAACAGAAACATTAGTGAGGAGCAACTGCGCAGGCGCACTGGCATCCTTGCTGACACCTGACCATAAATGAACACACTCTGCTTTTCACACCCAGGGACCTCAGCATGGTCCCAGACAGCTCTGGTATCACCCTTCTCGTAAAGCCTCACCATTTGGCACAGCTCAGTGCCCAGAGGACTGCTGCTGAAAGGCAGGTCCCTAGCCTGAGCTACGTTTCTCTGATTAGACCTTTTTCTTTTCCTTCCTGTAATGGTTTCTTGATGATCAAGAACAGCCAGATAGATCACTCTCAATGACTTCAGCCCCATTAGGGCTTTATCTGTGACTCAGAGCATTTGATTAGAGGCAAGGATAAAATCTTGGCCATACTGATGTCAACAGGATCCAGAATTTCTCTCCATTTATGGTCCATCAGAGGCCACGTAAATCCGCAGTGTGAGGGTGTGATTAGCTCCTAGGGAGGTGCCTCCTTACAGAAGGGTCTCTGGGGAGTTTAGCTGAGTGCTTGGTTACAAAAACTGTTTGGAGGTCCTGTGTTTGTTGCTCCAGGCAGCAGTGATGTCTGCATGGAGCCTTACTGCTCTCGTGCAAAGCATGAACATGTTTGGGACAGCACATCTCATGTACCTTTACTGAGGCAGCACCTACCTATGAGCAGGGCACTGTGGCCCCCAGCAGCCCATCGAATGGCACAAACCCCTTTAGGGCACCTGTCAGCTCATTTTTACATGCCATCACCCACCTTACTGCCTAGCATAGAAGTTTGACAAAGAGGGCTCAGACATGCACTTGCAGACCTAGGACCTAGCTGAAGCACTTCAGGACAATTTCTTCCTCACTGCTGAGAATTTGTAAGGGATTTTGCAGGCACCTAAACTGTCCCAGCTCATCAGGACATTCCAAGAAATGCACATAACAACAGCTTCATCTGTATTTGTTGTTAAAAATCTGCTCATTTTTAGGTGGTGATTATTGGGAGAAGAAATCTGTGAGGGAAGGACAGGATCTGGGGGCTGCATCAAACTGCTTATGTGCTTCTATATGAAGAGCTTGTTAATACAGAAGACTTTCTTTTCTCACCTTGGCAATTTGCTCTGCCATTTGAAGACGTCCATCCAGCTCACGTCTGATCTGTGCTGCCTGCTCATCTGGGTTGTCCAGCTGTACAAAAACAAAAAGCAAATCAAGGTGAAAACGCAGCACCTTTACAAGCAGTTCAGTTCCTCAGGCTGACCATCTCTATTACCTTATCGGTTAAGTGTAGCATAGAGGGAGTGGTGATGGGCCCTGCTCTGGGACAGAGCCCCCCACAAAGGACGCACACAACGTTTCACAAGGTCCCAGGACGGACACGTCCAGAGGACTGTGTAGACGCTGTTTTGATGGCTGGCCAGCTGTCTCCTGGGGCTGAGCATCCTCACCCCAAGGTCTTACACCCCCTCTGCCCTGTGTGCCAGTCTGGCAGCCAGCCTTGGCAGTGACTGTCTGAACCCCTGAGAAGCAGGGCGCCCTCCAGATGGCTATCGCTTCGCTGCTCCTTGGGAAGCCATAGCCCCCCTGCGCCGGAGCAGGACACATCACAGCTCCAGCTTGCCAAGCCAAATGCTGTCCTACCCCTGCTTGCCACCTAGAAAAAGCCAGAAGCAGCTCAGGAGAAATGCACAGCTATAGTATTTACTCATTTTCTTTCCCTTTTCCCCATATCGCTGCATTGCCACCTTATCACCTGGTCTGTGCAACTGGTTTTCCTGCAGCCTACAGCAGAAACGGGGTAGGGGCTTTTTTGTTGGTTTTTTTTTGTTTGTTTTATTTTAGTGTTTTTTTGCAACACACTGCCCACAGCCCTGTGGTTCAGTGCCTGGTGTCTGTCTGCTTGGGCCCGAAACGTCTTCTGAGGGTAAAATGTTGTTTCTGCCAGTGAAGCAAGCAATTACTGCACACGTGGAAGAGACACACTGACTGCTGCGAACGGCTTCCCGTTGGTAGGACTCAGGGCAGATCTGGTTTTTTTTAGTGGGAATACATGGACATAAATTACACAACAACAACAAAGCACAAAATCAAAAAGAACCCTTAAAGAGGTCAATAATGTCAACGTAATGAGGTGGCAATTTTATAGCTGCTTTCCAGAATCTAACCACTCTTTAGACTCCTTGGGGTCATCTTGGCCATGGCACAAGGCTGGAAACATGCCACAGCAGGGCGGTCACGGAGCTGTTCCACCCATGAGGCACAAACCCAAGTTCAGCTGGTTCACCTCTTTGTGCAAATGTGACTTCAGACACGAGGGATGGCTCCTCCATCCAAATGCTGCCTCTGCTGTCAAAGTATCGGCCCCTTCTGGCTACCAGCAAATGCAACTGCCACAAGCCGCTGTATGTTAGCTCTCCTGCTGACTGCTATGCATAAATGAGTTTTATTCGCTGGCTTGGGGTTGTCTAACCACCTCCCTGGGTTTTATACTCCTCTGGAGACAAACTGCTTGATAGAAAGGCTCGGCTGGCGCAGTGCAGTCTGGAAAGTTACAGCTACCGCGATGGCAAAAGTTTCAATTCTCAGCCTGGCGGACAACAAGCTCATC
Organism: Psophia crepitans; assembly: GCA_013399095.1. Taxonomy (NCBI): domain Eukaryota; kingdom Metazoa; phylum Chordata; class Aves; order Gruiformes; family Psophiidae; genus Psophia; species Psophia crepitans. The sequence continues at coordinate 684,164 of VWZZ01005825.1, read as the reverse complement.
CATCAGTGCTCCCTGGATGGGCTGAAATATGCCGTCTTCCCCCCAGACCTGCCACTTCCCACAGCATCTTCTTGGCCATCCGTGTGCCTGCACATCCTGCATCTCCTCCCTTCTCACAATGCTCATATAGATCTGCACACATGCAGGCGTGTATTCATATGTTGCTTCATCACCAGTGACCTTCCAGAGAGACAACACTCATTACAGCTGAGATTGAGGGAAAGTACATTTTTTGTTAGTTTTTGAAAGGCTCTGTTACAGATCTAAATAAAGCAGAAGAACTACAGAGTGTCCTCACCATGATGCAAATCAGTGGTCTCTGCTCTGGCCACCCAGGGTTCACTCACACCAGCTGCACCACATAACCTGCTGCCTTCATCTTTATATTCTGATCCCAAAACCAGTACAGAGCCATGGACCACCAAGACCTTTTGGGATCAGTTGTCCCCAGTAATTTCTCCGTGAACAAATGCACCACACAGCTGACCCACACCGATGTGCAAGCATCTCTCAGAGCTGCTTCATTAAGGGTAGGAAATGTGCAGTCCCAGATTTCCGTTTCTTTGCAGCTCTGAAAGAGGGGGCATTATCTGAATTCCATCCGAGCTAGAGTAATTGAGGTTAATCACACACTACCCAAAATAACTCTCACACTAAATTTAGAAATCAAGGGTGCTGCTGTGGAGGAGCTGTTTTTGCGGTATGATAATGAGCCAGTAAACTGCCTCACACTTTCTGCACTATCTTGATTTTACAGATGTTTTCCAGTGATGTTACAGGTGTCAAAAATGTCAAGCAAGGATCTGACTGCAGAAGATTATTTTTCTTAGGAGATAGCAAGCACCCTAGGCAGACACTCTTGCTTGTGGTCGAGTAGGTAACATACTCCTTTTCAGGGCTATACCTTTCAGGGCTATACCCTGCTGTGCTTCCCAAGGTTAATTAGCAATGCCAAGCCAGGTAACCTGGTATTTAAAGGGGGAAAAAAAAAGCTTTCCAGGGTGTATTTTCAATGACTCTGCATGACAGCTGCATGGCAAAAACTGGTCTTTGGGAAAGCGATCACTGTCATGGCCAAAAGAACGTTTTCTTCTGCGCTCCTTGCCGGACCTCCTGGCATCAGACCTCCTGTGACAGGGCGTAGCAGCCTAACAGCTCAGGCCCTTACTGCTCCTGAGCCTGGGAAGGGCTCCTGCGGCTGTCAAAGCAAGCCGAGTCCGTTTTACACAGTCATAACAGTATATCGGGCCATTAGGGGATCAGTGCTGGTGCCCATAAAATACACTTTGCTTGTGAAACAAGGCAAGGGGCAAAGGTAAGGCACGCTGTCTAAGCAAGACCGAACATCCAAGTAAGGCAACACAGAACCTAACATCATTAAAACTCAATTTCTTAACTAGAGAATCAGCTATTTATTTTCTGCTGTATGTATGCCCACTTTATATTCAAATACTTGACAGCCAAATATATAAATGATTTACAAAGTCAGAGAGAAATTGAATTAGTTTCGTTTTGCATTATGACTGTGTTACGGGTGTGCTATGAATAAAGCAAAGACATAAATCATAAGGTGGCCCCAGTCCATTAAATGTGAAAAGTATTATAAATTTCAGTATATATATGATTTGTCACATGCACTGGGCTTTCCTTCAGCAGCATGCCACAAATACATGACGTACATAATTTGCAATTCTCAACTGATCATTACCCCACCGCCTGCTGGTAAATTAGATGTTTTCATACATCTGCCCGCACAGGACATTAGTTCTCTCTGCTTGCCCTGCAGAGATTATCTACGTCGGCGTAACAGTTGCTAAAGTAAAAGAATAAAAATAAAAAAAAAGTTACATAGATGAAGTTCTGAGATCAGGTTCTGAGTGGAACCCAAAATTTACCAGCCTGGCAGCCAGCCCATCGCCGAGGGCATTGCAGGGCACGTGCCTACTCTAACCCCTGGTGACTGTTCAACCGCAAGAAAAAGACCTTGCAGAAGAGAGAGTTTTTTACATATAAACTGCTAATAAGTAATAATTTTTAATGGGTATTAGTAATTGAAAGAAAGAGGTTAAAAATGCTCTTCATGAGAGTTTGGTAATTTTAATCACCGGTAAGAACCAGCTGCTGGTCTGCAGAAGCACCCTTTGCTTCCACAGCCCTGAAACAAACTCACTGCCGGACTTTTCCTCATGTTATCCCAGAGGGGTGGCAGATAATCTCTCTACGCCTGTGAAAGGCAGAGGCAAACAAACCAACCGAATTAAGTTATAGGAACCGCAGTGAGACATGTAGGCACCTACCAAATCCACGCCTGAACTGTTTGGTTGCTGCATCAGAGACCTCCCACGTGCCCCCAACCCGAGCCTTGCAGATTTTAAAGCCAGGAGCCCAGGCTCACCTCCACTCATCCCAGAAAACCCTGGAGGCAGTTCAAAGACATTAACAGTGTTAAGAGAGACTTTAAATCCCCATGGTTTTGGAGTTAATGAAGCTCCAGCTTCAGTTTATCACAGCTTGAAGCCAAACGCAGACCACTGCAGCCCTGGCTCCGCACGTGACGCTAGGGCGGTACAGGCTGCCCTCCTCCTCCCTTCTTCATGGTGCCCAAAGCTGTTCTGCACAGTGTAACACCTTGAGCCAACTCGCCTACCTGGGGACCAAGCAGGGTACAGTCCTTGTGGCATCGGCCACAGCGAGAGGGCTGCAGCCTGGGGACGACGCCAGCGACACAAGTGACGCGCTGCACGCAGCGCTCAGCCCTGAGCTGATCAGAGCGGATCCACCGCGCCACCAAAGGCGTAGTGATGGGGCACGCTCCCAACTGGCGCAAGTGAGTTAAATACAGCGGGGGATTTATATCCACGCTCCGAGCTCAGCGCTGTTGGAAATAACGTTGTTATAAGCTACGACGATTGACAATGACAGGATGCAACGTACAGATACAACCTTCAACGATCAGCCTGGCATTTACGCCACGCTCCACGGACGTGACAGGTTTTGTCGGTATCATTGTCACCAGGCCCAGCCAGAAACCACCGGGACCATTACACAGTTTAATCCCTCTCTGCCGGTCACCGCTAATTCCGATCCCTGCTTCCCAGCAAGGGCAGCAAGCGTCACAGCATCCCCATTCCTGAAGCATAACTGGGGCCTGCCTGGGGCACCTCCCCTCCGTTTGAGGAAGGTTACATGCAGTGGTGAAGCCAGCCGTCCTCCCCTGCGCCCCGTGCTCCTGCAAAGCAGAAGCCATCTGCAGTGGGGTTCTGAAAAACCCCATTTTAAATGCTCTGGCAACGGGAACGCTGAGCTGCAGCAACTCGCTTGGCGCTGCATTGGGAATGAAAACAAATGTGACTCTTCACTCACTGGAAATGAAAGCATTTAGTCCAGGTCTCCATGAAATCCGCAGCCACCGCCTGTGTTGGTTTTCCCCCGCGGCGGCACCCGGGAACAGGGGATCCCTCCTGCACAGCCGAAGGCAGGCGCAGCCGGGCTGCTGCCAAGCAGGGACCCCCTGGCTGAGGACACTCTTGGCAGTGTCTACCTAATTTTCTCTGTCCCTGTGTCCAGGACACCACCATGCAGCTGGGGGGTCTGAAAATCCCACTTTGTCAATGATCTTCCCAGAGTGGAGGACAAGGACCAAAGTCGTTACCAACTCACGTCCTTCCTAAGCCTAGCTTAAGTCCTCCCAAAACAATTAACACAACCCAGTACCTTCGTCATATATGGTTACAGGTGCCAAAAGCCTCGAAGAGAAAGTTTCAAAGCATTCATCCTTCAGCACATCAGGAGCTCGGTAGCTCAGCAAACGGCTGATTAAGTATTTCAAAGCAAACATGCTGCTTGTGAAGGCTGAACAAGATCACAATACGGGTGACAATTTTGCAGCTTTGATGTGGGGCTTTAGGAGAGATCTTTGTCTCATAAAAGGTGGTTTCACTTTGAGATGCACAATGAGAAAATACTGAAAAATTCATAAGTCCCCATCAATTAATAATTAATCTATCAGTCCAGGCGTACTCACAACTCGTGGCACCGGCACCACGGAGTGCAGCAGCTGGAAGAAGCACGTGGACCCCAAAGCGACGCGCTGCGTGGCAGCCCTCGGTTTCTTATCGGAAAACCACTATGCCAGAAAATAAGGTGATATGAGACAGGACAGAGTGGCACCATGAACCACACGCAGCTTCCAAAGACACACTCTGTGCCACCGTCACGGATTATCTGTAGCATCCTTTTCCCACTAACAGTAAATACTCTTCTCTACGAGCAGCAACGGGCAGAGCAAGGGAGGCAGCCCGGCACTGGAGACCTCGACCTCTGCCTGTGTCTCTGAAGCAGAGAGCGGAGGAGGATCCGAACCCCAGCCGCAGGTGAGATACTGACCTCCATTTCCAGTTGGGAATGCGAACGATGCTAAGATGCCTCGGTAGGGTAACTCACTGATGTCTCGGGCAACATGCTGATCTGCACAGCAAGCTGCAACCCAGGGACTGCCAGCTGCCTTGGGATCTGAAACGGGGGTGAGGAAGAGGAAGCAAGGACAGCTTCCCCGTGTTACGCACCTCCCCGCGTCAGCACGACCAGCAGCATCAGCACAGCCCAACAGTGGATTCAGCAACTGTCACTCGTGTGGTTCAAGAGAGGGTTCTGGAAGAGCTGGAGGAAGCCCGGAGGATGCGTTCTCTGCACGCTGCAACGCGGTACTGTCCCCACACATCCCGGGAGGACTGCTGTCCCGCTGCACAACAGGCTCCCTCTCCTCCGGCCAGGCTTCTCCAAATCAGTCTTTCAGGCTCAGAGGCATCCAGAATATTTCCAGCACAGTGTAAAATTCCCCTTAATTCAAGGAATTACATTCCACATCTATTATTTAACCAAAATTTTCTTTTTCCCTCCTGTCAGCCCCAGCTCCTCACACAGCACCAGGGCTCCAGCATCCCAGAAGGTGACAAACCTCCTCTCCTGGAGGACAGCCCACACCATTTTGCTTCTGTGTAGGTAAAATTGTCCCTGCTGCAGGAATTCAGTCACTTCCAAGTGCAGCTGCACATTGCCGGTCATTTGCTATGGATGGGTGCCCGCTCCCGTTATCCCGGCAAGCTCCTGGATTATCTAATGAACCACTGCTGCCGTGAGAGCGCAGTCAGGGGGTCCTGGGGGGTGATTTAAAATGGCAGAAAGGACTCGGATAATTCAGTAAGGGCTGACGCTTCCCTCTCTAAGAGAAATCTCATTTCACGGTTCACAAGCTTTAAGGTTGTGCTAGACTCATCGGTGAAAATATTCCCTGGGATGTACAGCAGTCCCTCCTCACTCAAGTGCTGAATCTTATAACACCAATAAATCTCCGCACTTCACCAGCTGCCTGGGCTGCGAAGGCGCTCACACACCACATCCACAGGCAGACGCTGCGACTGCATCTGCTTCACCAGGTGAGGTCAAGGGATCCACCCTCGAATTAACTCCAGTCTAAACGCTGCTTTTGGGTTAGCTGTTTATCCCACAGGCTGAGCTGATTTTCAATGTATTTCCGAGGAGCACTGGTGGGATGTGCGGGGAGAGGTTTCACACCCTCCTTGGTGCCGGTAGCAGCACCCTTGGGTACCTGCAGCTCACCTGCAGAGCGCTGCTGAATCAACAGCACATGCCAGTGGCATGGCAAGGGCAGCCGGGTGCTCGGCCCGGATCCCGTGTGGGAAACGTGGACATCCCCCGGCACCACCTCAGTTACCGACCCGCCCACCAGCACACCCCCCCGCAGCTTTGCAAGGCTGCGCCGCAGGCTGAGGAAAGCTGAGACAAGCAAACCCAGCACGCAGCTTTCCAGTAGGTCGTGCGAAGATACCTCCAGATTTATGAGTAATGATAAACCCAAGTAAATGAAAAAACAGATTCAGCAAAATGGGGAGGGGAAGAAAAAGCGCTGCCTGCCTTTGCAAATGTTTTGCAAGCTGTTAAAAAAAGAAAGAAAAAAAAGGGGGATGGCAGAGTACTTCCACTCCAAAGGCACATCCTTTCCATCTATGGCCAGAGAACTTCTGAACCCCACAAATCCCTCTGCAGGATCATCCACGAGAGGTGTACGACACTGAAAGGGCTTAAAAACTAAGCTGTCCAGAGGCTTTGGCCTCTGAGCGTGCCTTAATACTCTCTTCTTATGGCATTGCATAAGGAGGCATGCGGGCAGCCTGCTCTGAGCTACGGCACCCGAAAGAAGCTGGAGCTCTGGCTGGTTGCTGCAGCTGGGGGTAGATCGCCACGTTTAGCTTGTTTCTGTTTCCTTACAGCTTAGCACGTGCTGAATTTCAAATCAGTTAACAGGAAGAATCACCTGAATTTCCAGCACACAACAATAAACTATTATTCAGTTCCAAGTAATTTTTACAACTAATATTAGTTGCAATTAACCTATCCCAAAGAACATGGAAGAAAGATCCACATATCCTCAAATCCTCATCTTTTGATGTATTTAGTGATAAATATAATTGTCACAGAAGTAGAACTGGGCTTTTGCTTTTGGAACTAAAGCAACTTTGCGTGAGGACTTGCTCCAGCAAAGCTGCAGTACGCAGTCACTCAGCAGGATTAAAGATGATAGAATAAGACGCGAGAACATCTCCAACCATGTCTACACAACAGCCAGGGCAAGGCTCTTGCACAGAACTCACACTGCCATTGAACATTCCCTCGTGCTTAAATGTGCTGAGGGCTGAGATCTCAATTCCTGTTGATACAAGCAGGAAGCTCACAGTTTTCTTGCTCTTTCATCACTGTATTGGGTGATTTCTGACTGGCTTCCATTGCCATGGCATCTGAAAGCCTTCCATAAACATCAGGAGGCAACTTCTGATGGGCTTCACAGAGTCACAGCATGGTACCTATTTCAGGTCAAACCCCCTACTTGCTGATGCTTGGCAGAGGTGAGTATTTGGGGACGAGAAGGTGCCCTGCAAGGAACGCCAGTCCTGCAGGGAGAAACCCTTTTGAAACAGAGGTGCTGGGTTCCCTGGCCACGCATGCATTCCCGTGGAGGTCTCTGCATAGCTGGCTCTCTGGCCAAGCGTGCTTCATTTGCAGTTCTGAGGACAGCTCAAGGATCAGGCTTGAGCTGTGAATTTAAAATTCCCTAGCTGGCCTCCAAGCTGACACAAAACATTGACGGGGCTGAAACCAGGTGGTAAAATAGAGGGTCAAGTTCCTCTGCTACAACCAGCACCATGCTTGGTAGGGATGATGATACAGGTGAACACGTAGATAATAGAAGCTACACATCTTCATGTGAATGATAATCACTTTTATTAATTAAAAATAGCTAACAAAATTGAAAGAAAAACCCTATTCAGAAAGGAACTTGCCTGCCACAGAAGTGTAGCTTGAAGTTGAACAGCCGTTCTCTGAAATAAATACTCATGGTATGTTGGTGCATACCTTGGAGTTTGAATTGCGACACTAGTTCTTGCAGTAGCCTGGTGACAGATGCTTTTCTGCAGAAGCTCTGAGCAAAAAACTGGCAAAGCAGAGACTTTGACCATGAAGAGCAAGGTTTTGTTTCCCTTTCATGCCAAACAACTGGGTACAGCAGAAAAGGAGGAGAGGGAATGTAGAGGGAAGGATACAGCTCCCACTTTTTCAAGGACTAAGACAGCAAAAATTGCAGTGCTGCCCATTACAGCTCATTTCGGTATTCATGAAGTTCAGATTTATCACAGCCAGAGACCTAAAGAGACTGTTCTCCTGAACGGACTGATGTGTTTTACACTGGTTTGACGCAGTAAACTTTCTCGTGAGGTCAGGGAGAAAACAGTTAGGAGACATAAGCCTCCAGGCACCAAATCCTCAGCCTACAAAGAGGTCACTCAGCAGAACGCATCCTAAGGGAGCTGAAATTGCTGGTCACCCATGACTAGGACCACGCGTCTCCAGAAATCTCCGTGTATGTCACCATCAGATCCCCTTCCTACAGCACTGGAGATATTTAAGGGAACTGCCCTCCATGGCAGATCCAGCTATTTTCAGTGCCTTTGGGTTGCATCTAGCACTCCACTAATTGGTATCAATTTATCAAAATCCAGAGCAGAAACATCACATCTGTAAGTCCCTTTGGTCAATACACAATAACAATCATTAATGATTAATAAGTAATTGTTATTATTCTGCTAAATTACTACATTATGCTAATTAAAAGGTCAGTTCCTCGCCTGCCTTAGAACAGTGCCCTGATGGCTGTGCTCCGAGTCATTCAAAGGTTTCAGAGAAATTTACCTCAAGGAGAATTTCCTGGTTTCAAACAGAAGCAATAGCTTAGCCATACCAATCCTACCTAATTTATCATTGCATTTCGGAAAAAACACTGCTTTTTAAAATAATCAGCATGCAACAGTGTGAAGAAAACCCTGCAAAGAATAGGAACTGGAAGCCTAGTTCCACGAACTGGGAACATCTGCCACTTCTTTTACTGCCCGATCCCTCCAGCAGGACCTGTTCTGCCCCGGGAGAACCAGCAGCCCAAAATGGATGTGCAGCACCTCTGAGAAGGGCCACACAGAGCCACACGCTGTCGTGTGGGATTTAACTTCACACAATACTCTTGCGAGATGCTCTGGCACCTGCATTAAGATCAAGGATGTGAGAAGAATCGAAGCAGACGCAGAAAGGCAGTGAGAGGCACAGTTATGAAGAAACAAACACAGGGAGCAAAAATGCGATGCTTTTAAAAGCAGCTAGTCTGCAAGGTGAGAGCAGGAGGAGTTCAGCACAAGGTACCGTGAGGGGGCAGATTTTAGAAGATGGGGCAAGTCGTCCCATGGGGTACACCGTCCTCATTACCGTACTGGTGAGGATGGCCACCCTAGCAAGCCATCTAAGCAATATGGAAAATGCTGTTATGTGTCCATATTCAACGTAAGATAAATAATTTATGTGTACAGATACTCTAACAACTACAAAAGAAGATGCTCCAGTCTGGAAGAAGCAGCACTGCTGCTCCCAGGCCGGCGCTACCTTTACCCTGAGCAGCTCAAACCGTGGCAGTTGTGAAGCAGGGACACAGACTGGTACTGTATTGTCCTACTCCGAGTCTGGGCTTGGCGTGTGCCTGACTGACCCCCAACATCCCTCCCATCAGCTGAGCGAGCCGTGCTGATGCTCACTGGGTGCTCCAGCCAGACCTGATGCAGTCGCACCGCCCTGGCAGCACAGGCACTGCCTGGGGCTGCAGGGGAACCCTGGAGGACAGGGTACTGCTCTCTGGGGAGACACACCCCAACAGCAACCACCCACAAAGGTCCTGATGGTGCTTTGCACTTCCCTCCTGCCTTGCCACTGGAGGCTGCGGCCATCGGCTGGCACCTCACGGGTGTTCTGAGCACCGCTGAATTTGTGTGCGAGACACGGCTCCCCGGCAGCTCTGCGGAGCAGCCTGGCGGCAGGGACCTGCCCTCAGAGGTGCCAGGGAGAGGCACCCCTCCGGCTCCCCGCCCTGGGGGGCCTTGCTCAGAGCATCCATGAAGGGAGGAGCCACAGCCAAGAGCCAGGCAGTACAAGGCTGAGATGTCCGGTCCATAAACCCCGCAGGAGACTCACCCATATCCATGTGTGCTGGGCACAGACCGCACGGGGAGCTGCTGGGGAGGATGGGCAGCGGCCATCCCGCTGTGGGAACAAGGACAAGGTTTGGGGGTCCTGCGGCCCTGAAAATGGTACAGTTTAAAATTCCTCCTAGGCTAAGAGCCATCACTCTCCACCTCTCCCCCATACCGATGTTCAGAGCACCAACGACACATAAATGCAGTGTCATGACTGTTGAGTCCTCACCGTGTTATCACACCACGGACAATAAACATTTTCTTTTCTTCTTGTCAGGGAGCCAAGCGGATCCTAACGGCTTTCCCAACGGTAACACACAGACAGAGCTGGCTACAGACCTCGGTTTCTGACGCATCGGCTGTAAAAGGCAACGGCCTTTAGGTAAGAGAGCAGCGAGGGTTTGGTGGCTCCCACCAGACCCGCTGCACAGCAGCAAGAACAATTATTGTTTTTCCAGAATGTGTACTGCACGTAATACAAAATATTAACACATGTTACAAATATTTATAACAAGTCAGACATAATTAAGTGATCGGCAATTGAAAATTAACAATCTAAAAATTCAGCCGTGTAGACAGACGGTGTTAAATATAACTGCAGTTAATGTGAGCTGATTTAAATGGAGATAATACAGCAGCAACAGAAGAAGGCAGTCAATCACGTTCCCTGTCATTAACATCCTTCTCCATGTGGAATATTATTATACGGAGCTTTCGAGCCGCTCTGCTGTCCCGGCGGGTACAGGAGAGCTGTCTGCCCGCAGCCCTGCTCCGTCCGGAGGGGAGGGGGTGTCCGTCTGTCCACCATAGCCCACCCCAGGCTGCAGAGGCCACCCTGCACACCTCAGCCCCAGACAGCCACCACCACGAGATGGCGAAGGGAGTCAGCCGGCTGCCGAGCGTGTGAGAGCACGCCTGCGGCCCCAGGCAGCTCGCTCCGAGGCTCTTGGCAGACACTGCCTGTGACACAGACCCCAGCGTCTCGTGTATGGGGCGACCAAGGCAGAAAAGAGTCCAGTGCCACCCTGAGGGTCTTACACTGTGTTCGTGAAAGCACCCCCAGCTCTTCCCCAGTCCCCCTCCAGGCTTCACCCACTGCCTCTTAATAATCTTTCCCTAGAGCTCAGTACGCATGAAGCTTCCAGGCAAAGCCTTTCCACCCCCACAGGGTGGAGAGCTGGTTTGCACTTACTAATTATTCTTTCCATTTAAAGCCAAATAAAACCCTAGTTGCCCAACAACTTCATCCCAACCCAAACTGGCCTACCTCAGCTTTGGCACATGCCAGGATGCAACACAGCTGGAGAAGAGGGAGAAGCACCCACCACCCCCAAGCCCTGGAGGGGCAGCCCACCCCAGGATGGCAGGCAAGGAAAGGGCTCGGATGCTGGCGGAGATGGCAGAGTCCTCTGCAGCAGCTTCATGAACAAGAGATGATCGATCTGAGGATGGGACGTGGGATGGGTGATGGGTCAGGCCTCCCTGTAGCTGCCCAGCAACTCTTCCAGACAGCTCCCCTGCAAGGAGCACTCTCATCTCCTGCTTTTTGAGGGCACGTGGCTTATTTTGAACTACATTCAGCAAAGCATGACCTCTTTCCTTTGAAACTGTTACCAGGGCAGAAGGCTTTTGCTTACTGAGTTAGGAAAATATATTGGACACACTGAGAGTACGGCATTATAGTCTCTGCTATTGTTGAGGTCTCCTGGTGCTTTCTGAACGGTAGTACATTGCAAAAAAATAAGGTTATAACCTGCTCTCTGCTCCCATTTCATCTGTATTCTACCCTCAGCCTTCCTTTTAAGCTTCCACCAAGGGCAACACACTTCATAGGCAGAAAGGACATGCAAGAGTGCAGAATATGCAGCTGGAATCCAGCCGTGAGCCTGAGTGCAGCTGTGACTGCAGGTTCACAGCGTCGGTACCTGCCGACCTCAGGTGGCAGTTGCGGTTCTTTCTAGAAATTAACAGAAAACACCAATGGAGAGATTAAAGAAGAAAGCAAGGCTTGAAGCATTCTCATGGGATTCCGCTTTTATTTTCTTTTTCTTTTTTGCATTCTTCTCTGCAAACAGGTCAAGATTGCACTGCCAGGGCCACCCTGTTACTTCAAATGAAGGTAGTATCAGATGCATGTATAGAACCTACAGCTGAAACTCCTCCCTCTGTTTTAATTGTTATGAAGTAGTTTGTTAAAGAAGATCTATGGAAATCAAGGGGAGGAAACCAGTACTCAGGGCACTGGAAAAAATAATGCGTGTGTGTAACCACCCACGGGGTCAGATACCCGCGTAGAAGAGCAGCTCCCTCTGTGGCCATCTCTCTTTCAACCTGGAGTTATTACAGGGAAAAACAACAGGAAAAAGCAGCTTTTGAAGTGCTCAAATCCTGTGAGCTGCTAAGGAAGGTGGAGGAGAGCGAGAGAGCTCTTGCTGGGAACTGGTACAGCTGGGAAATGCTCCGATACCTGCCTGTGCTGCTTCACAGATGCAAGAGAATCAACTGAGGATCACGGTGTGACCTTGCATGAAAGCTGAGGGAATAACTGAATCATTGCTCAGCTTACAGGCTGAGCAAAATCCACAACAGATCCCACCCCCTCAAAAAGCATTCGTTTTCAGACAGTTTTCCTTACTACGTTTTCTGCAATCTAAAAAACCTAAGCTGCTCTGCTTCTAAAGTGCTTAGATCCATCTCAAATCCATTCTCTCACTCTTTTAGGGGGGAGTTTAGAGCAGAGGGTAAAATATTGCTGAAACAACTCAACCAGTTCCTTGAAAATCTGAAAAACGCTTCATTCATCCCAAATCTGCCTACGTTAGAAACCGCATGCACGCTCGCTCCACGGGATGCGTTTGCTGAAAACCAACAGACTCAAGATTGCCTCTTCCGTATTCCACTGGGAGAAACCAGCAATCCTCTCCCATCTTCTCCGGAGCCACTTTCACACCCAGCTGAACACCTCCCAGCTGTGCCAGATGTGCGCTTTCCTTTGCGGGTAAAAAACCGGAGTGGGCTAGAAAGTAGTGAGGCTAGAAAGTAGCAGCTCTGTGAGATGCTGCCTCATGCAAGCAGGAGAGCAGCAGCAGAAGGGACGAGTACCTAAGTGTGGGGAGAGAAAAATGGGCAAAGCAAAACCCCTTCTCTGGAAATTTATTTATTTTTCCTCTCCAGCATTCACCTGGCAGGCAAGGACGACTGCCAGTACTGAGGCAGAGGCAGCAGAAGCGATGCCTGCTTGCAGAGTGCCTGGCTGCATTAGCACACCCCACCGTGCTCGCTGCCACCATTAGCAGGACAAACAGAAACCTGGCACAAACCTGCCACCAACCTGCCACCACTCCTTGTGAACCACATTCCTTGCAAGCGTCCTCCAAAACCAGCGCAGGGGACACCTCATGCAAGAGCTGGTTTGGTTTGCAAGGCTGGCACCGATGTGAAGGTAACCACCTCCCATCCCCACCCCAATCATCACACAGTTACTCAGGTTTATGCTGCTGGCAGCTTTCTTGACTGCACGGTGACACACGCTAAAAATATTTGCCGTTGGGGCTAGATTTCATGTTTTAAAGTGTATAACAAATAATTACTTGCACAGCACAAACCTTATAGCTTCTGCTTCCGAGCAGATGGGAATTTGTAACAACCTTCATCTGGCAAACCAGTGTCCCCTCATCTGCCACCACCTCATCTGCACCACGCCGCCAGGCAGCGCTGAGCGCCCTGCGCATCCCAGTCCTGCTTCTTAACCCAGGTATTGCTGCTGCAACAGCTTCCAGCCGCGGGTGACCAGGGAGCAGCTCCGATCCGCCTGGCTGTGGGGCTTCTTTTCAGAGCCCACCACAACTTCGCTGCATACTAAAACAAAATAATCAGCCTAGACAAAGTTCAATTAAATAACACATGAGGCTGGTCAGCTCTGAGCCCAAAATTAACTACCAGCCCCTTCCTGTGCAATCTCCCTCTGTGGTTGCTACGTTAAGACTGTACCCTCCATTCAAACTTGACCTTACCCAACAGAAACAGACCTACCTTTGCCCAGTTCTTCCGGCCCTACCAGAAACACAGCTGACAGCGTCTGCTTTGATCCCGCAGTTTTACTGCGCTTGTATCTGCGTGGTTAAAGATCACTCCCACACCTCTGCAAACAGATCAAATTACTTGGGACCCTTTCCCTGGGTAAATCGAACTGTTAGTCCTTCCTTACCCTTCCACGTGACTCCCAAGACCTTTCCAACACATTTTTATAGCGCAGATCCCAGATCTGGATATAGTAGAGGTCTTTCTGCTGCCCTATAGCAGGATAACGGTATCCCTCAACGTTTCCTGACGTTCCCCTGCTTATCTAGCCAAGATCTGGGCAGCCACTGTGGCTACAGCATTGCCCCTGAGTTCAGACCCATTCATGCACAATTATCCTCACAGTCTTTTCAGAGGCTGCTCTGAGAGTCAAATCCTCTCCGGTCTATTCAGCAGCCCATGAGGGTGGTTAGTGCTTAATTTACACTCACCAAACCCCAAAACATTCTCCTCATCCCTTCTTCAGCACTCTTCCCCTTCACTCTGTCTTTGGAGATAGATGCTCTTGTACTGCATTGTTCAGGCCTTCAGTCTTCATTTCATCTTTGGCCCTGCCTCCTTCATGGCTCCCTGCACACCGAGTTCAAAGCCTGGCTGGTCTTTCATACTTTGCTGCAAGAACCAAACCTTCATGCATGTCGAAGGCTTGGCACCATGGCTGGAGACCTCAGCATGCCCACCAAGGCTGCGTCTGCATCCTTTGCTCCTTGCTTGCACCAATGCCCCGAGATCCCTCAAGCTGGTGCCCCGAAGGCATCAGTCATACACAAGCACTGTGAAAACCCTTCACAACTCAGCCACCACCTTCCCTGGCATCCTGTTACCTTACTGCAAGTCTGACTCTTGCTTTAACATTATTTCTGACAGCTTGTACTTCCTCCTTGCTTGCTCTCCCTGTAAGTCCTCTCCAGAGTCTTCCGAAGCAGAAAAAAAAAGGAAAAAAAAAAAAGAGGAGAGAAAGGTAGGGGAAAAAAAAGAGCAGATCTTCCTCTAAATTCTGCTGGAAGTTATCTCGGAGGTTACAGGCTGGCATCCTGAGGAAAGCAGGGGTAGCACAGATGCTGAAAAACAGAGCAGGTAAACCACTGAAGCAAAGCGGGACTGGCCGTGCCTCCACGCGTCCTCCCCAGGAGAGGCAGCCAGGCTTTTCGCACACCAGGACAGCCGAGGGCAGTTGGAAAAGCTCTCCACACCACCCTCAGACCAGAGAGATAGCTCTTGCTCCGTCTTGAGGCAGGAATCATTACAGTCTGAAGACAGCTTTACAGCAGACAGCTAATGCCCTATTTGAAAGGCAACGTTCCCCTTTCACGGTGAACTCTGCTTGGCGAATTTTTCTGAGCCCGGCCCTTGCTGCTATTTGCCATCAGCTGTGGTACTAGCACTGCTCTTCCCTTCTGCGAGGATCACGTTGGCATGGGCCAATTCACGTCCAACCGACTTTGTCCCAGTTGATTTCCAGTTACATCTGATTTAATGCTATGAATGGGCATTTACTCCTTTTGCAGCAGGACTTCATTTGGCCCATTTTTTCTCTTCCTCTGCTCACCAGCACCCCTCATCAGCAGTCTGACACACCTCCCCGCAGCAGCCTCTCCACAGAAGGAGTGCTGCTATTAATGATCCTTATCAACTCTCCGTCTCCGAGCAAGAGCGATTTACTTTTGATCGATGTCTGGCATCCAGTAATTTCACGCAACAGTGGAGAGAGATTCCCTTCTACTGTGGCACGCCGGTATGGCACGAAGCCTTAGGGAGACCGACGTGCTTGCTCTCCTGCCCTTGCATCCTGCGCTGCTCTCCCCTAAATCACCTCGTGAACCTATCGCTGCCCTGGCTGCGGACGGGACAGAGTCTGACGTAGTGAGATGCCAGCTCTCCCAGGTATCGGGGTGAGTGACTGACTTGTGGCGGTTCACACGGCGCCTCACCCAACAGACCACTAATCCCTGACACTGCGTAACTTCATGCAGCGGTAACTGCTGATCTGGCCTACACAAAACATATTTTGTCATCATCCAGAAAACCACCCTTATTTTGAAGCAGACCAGGTCTTCCCAAGAGCACTGATGACGTTACAAAGTTATTCTGACATTACGACGCCAGTGTTTCCGCTGGTATATTTGGGACAGAAATAGAATTTTTTGGTTTTGTTCATTGACGCTGTTTATGTTTTTAGCCACACAATGGATGAAACTGCGACTGGCATGACGATAGGAAAGTTTAATGATCCCAATTATCTCCTTGAATGTATCTTCAGCTATTTTCATTCACAGAAATAAAACTTGTCCTAGCTGCCAGACATCCTCAGCTGTTTTGCAGTCACCATACATAAAGGTGGAACAGCCTGACCAAGCCATGACCCTGAACAATTGCCTACATTAAGTGGTAATAAAGAAGATCAGGAGTTACACGGCTGGCAAAAGCGATGCATGGAAAAGGAGCAGAGTCACCTCCTGCCACCGACCAGGAGGTGCTGGTGGAGCAGCACGGCTCCAGACCGTGCCACCCAGGGAGACCAGCAGCACATCAATTAGCCAAACCATCAGCAAAACTGGTGGCTGGTTTTCTCCTCTCGCTCTGCTAAGGACCACGCTGCCTGTGGGGACTTCCCAGAGTAAAGCCTCGAAGAAACCATGTGGTCCTCATCGCAAATGCTGCCGATGTTCATGGGAAACGCAGAGTCTGAAACAGACCCCTTCCCAAAGAGTGGTGCTGCATACTCACGAGGGGTCAACCGTCATTTTTATCATGGGCCTCAGGTAACGAATAAACCAGTATTTAGAGCGCATTGCTCTTCTATTAATCTAACCTCTACTCTTCTAACTCCGTTCTCCCCAAGCAGATCCAAACCATGCTGCTCTTGTCCGACCTGACAGTCACTCTCCTCCACAAAGTTATTCTGGAATCATTTCAACAGTGGCAGCCACAGCTCCTTCAGCTAATTTACCCTCAGTTTCTAGTTAACCATCTGAGCACAGCTGTTCTCAGCCAAAATCCCGTTAGGGAGAAAAAGGCCAAGTGAAGAGAAAATCCACAAGCAGAAAAGTGAATGAAGAGCCAAGCTAGAAGGTCACTGAAAATGGCTGCTTGATGTTTCACATTTTTGGGAACTTGCCTATGCACAGGGAGGGAAGATAGGGAAAGAGATTCAGAGGAGACAACGGGTACAGTGATGAGGAACTGTTGCCGACATTACATCCTACATCGAAAATAAAGAGCACTGGATTTTAATGTGATTTTAAAACAAAATAAAATGGGTTTGGCAAATGATATTACCATCAAACGTAACAGGCCTCACCTGATTTAAATAAAATTACTGTGTCAATAATTTCCCCATGAAACTGCATCTCTGTTTTGCAGCTATTTTATCAGGGCATGCCAAGACTCCTGGTAATGGCAGCCAAACACATGCCTGCGGCTCATTTCACCAATGTTGCACAACATGAGCTCGCCAGCAAACTGGCAGAAATATCAGCAGGATAAATGACTGGTGTCGAGAACAAATAAGAGACCATTTAATGACTCAAATATTATAATATTATAATTTAAACTACCCAAAAGACTTTCTCGCTGTCATCTCTGGACTTTGCTAGGTCACAAGAGAGAGTGATAAGATAAGCAAAACCCTCCACAAAAGCCAACAGCTCATGGTCCTCATCCTGGGAACAAGAAAACTTCACTGATGCTCCTTCTGCTAAAGAATAGCCAAGGAGTAAAGCCTTACGCTCGATGCCTCCCTGCAGTATCCTACTGCAATCTGCGTTACCTGCCGAGATCTCCAAGCTTTGTTGGTGATCCAGTACTTTGCTTTCCGCACACTGTTTTACCTTTTTATGTTGATACCTGGAGCAAAATAGCCTCAGTATAGATCTTGCCCAATTTCTCTTTCTGTGAACTAACACCAACTGGAGACCTGCAAGATTGCCGCTGTTCCCAGTATAGCTGTAAACCCAGTTGGTAGTTGGTCAAGGCGCAAATATGGGCATGGAGCATGTCTCAGCATCCACGAGGACAAACAGGCCCATTTAACCAAAACTCAGCAAGGCATAGGGGAAAGCCTGTGCACGCTTCCCTGTGGGTGACCATCTGCCACTGTGCTTGCTTCCTCCCCAGCACCTTTTGTCATTGCAAACCTCACTCCCCAGGCAGCACGCTCAGAAGAGGAGCGCAAAAATTATGCATCTGCACTTTGTTCTCCTTTGCTGTGGGAAATGCCTATAATCTGAGCTGGCCCCTCCTCTGCATGCTCTAAGGAAGGCTTAAGGCTCAAGCACAAACACACGAGCAGGCAGTTTGGCTCCATCAGTGCCCAAGAGCCTTCAAGGTGCAGGAACCTGGCTGTGGTCCAGGAGCCCAGTGACACAGGAGCATCATGGGGTGCAGACTCCAACCTCCAGCCTGCACCACGCTCTTCTGGGCCACTAGCACTCGGGGCTCACATACAGCCATGCTGGGAAACGCTGCTCACTTCCCTACCATCACTATCAATGTTTAACATCTACCATCTCCAACTTTACAGCATCTACAGCAAAACACATGTGCCCCATAAGTCTGACTTCAAGCTGGTTGCTGGAGAGATCTGCATCTCTCCCCTTGCCTTGTAAGTCCTCCCATATTACAGGGGGAACTTCAGCTCAATATTGCCTTTAACCTCAAAATACTCTTTGGAACGAATGGCTGTTACATCATCATACCCTTTGTTAAATGGGGGGATGCAATCATTTTCCCTCTTCCACTGCAATGTTGTTTCTATGAAGACTTCACACTGAATGAGAAAGAATATTGTGCCATCACCTCCTCATCTTCCTACTGTCCTCTGTTTCAGAGACAAAAAAGAATTAGACCAAAGGCTACAACACAAGAAAACACAGATGCATAGACCATTCCTGCTAGGAAACATCACAGCCGCTCTGCATTATACAGCAAAGTCTGTGCGACGAAGGCCAGCACAGTTTTTATATGACTTTAAGCTATTATAGCTGCCTTTTAAATACATGAGAAGCTGTATTTGAAGCTGTCTTGCATCCAATTCCCTATTGAACTTGCACTCTAATTTCTCACAAAACATGAGTAGAATCAGATGTTCCAGAAAAAAACATGGTATATTGAATATGAAAACTCAACACTGAAATAGGGGTAAGAACAGCTTACATAAGTTGCATTCCCTGTAGTTTGGGATATTGAGACTGAGCCTTTGAAATGCGTGAAATGTAGTTTGTTGATCATTTCCCAATTTATAGTCAGCTCAGTGGGAACAAACATGCGCCTACTTTGATAGCCTTTTGAAGAAAATTCTTGACACTTCATTTCTCTTAAGAAATACAACTATTCTCTTTTTATTTTGGCACTTTTTTAGATGCAAACTTGGAAAATTAACCCAGCTGTATTTTATATTCATGCAGTACTGTCTATGGCCTGATCCATCTGACTCCCAAAATTTCTTCTGAATTAAAATGACACTGTCTATCACATCCCAAGCTGTGGCATGAAGCATTTGTCAAGTAACACGGAAACACTGGTAGTCTGAAGAATGAAGTGTAGGGTGTGGAAAGGACTGGTGAATAACACATCTTTTTTTAAAAATAATTCTCTTTTCTGGAATACTGAACTTAATATGGATTGCAAAGGAATAGAAGCAGCCTTGGAGAAACCAAGAGTGGTCAGGCATTGGAACGGGTTGCCCAGGGAGGTGGTGGAGTCACCGTCCCTGTGGGTGTTTAAGGAAAGGTTAGACATGGTACTGAAGGACATGGTTTAGTGGGTAACGGGTGGTGGGGGGACGGTTGGACTGGATGATCCCTGAGGTCTCTTCCAACCTTAATGATTCTATGATTCTACGTCTTTCAGAAATAAGATTAGAGAAAACTCAGTAAAATATTAATACAGGACTTTAAAAATATTCGTTTAGTGGATGATGTGTGTCACAAGAGTGAACTCTATTTAAGATGATAAAAAGAAAACTGGAAGAGTAGTGTGTAATGTTAGGCTGGCAGAGCTCAGTGAAAAACAGTACAGGTTCTCTGACAAGACACACTGGTTGAAATGAAGACCCTGGACTTCTGGCACAAGTCCCCAGTGTGACCAGGTATAACCCCTGCTATGTCCAGTTACGATGGTATCTTTCCATTTTGCTCACAAGATAGGCATTGAAAGTTCCCCAGGAAAGCACCAGGATTTCAGTGATAAAACACGAGCGAGGGCTGAAGCGCTGCAAAACACTGAAGTTTTCATGTGGCATTCAAATTAGATTTAAAGACCTACATACAAAATCAAATTCTAGCAGCTGCATTGTATTTCCAGTTAAAAGGAAGAGAACGAGAGGCATTAACACAGTGCAGGGTCATGCACCAGTTATGTCTTATTAAGTATTCCAGCCTTCCTTAAGATAAGCATCACATATGGGTTCTTTTGCAGTTAGCAGCTCCTTGCTTAAAGAGAGAGAGGTCTGGATAACACCCCTTCTGTCTCCCAGGGCCTCCTGGGC
The DNA here is from genome assembly GCA_013399095.1 of Psophia crepitans. NCBI lineage: Eukaryota > Metazoa > Chordata > Aves > Gruiformes > Psophiidae > Psophia > Psophia crepitans. Next base: position 664,010 of record VWZZ01005825.1, on the reverse strand, counting down.
TGATTGACAGGAACATGTACTGCAGGGAACAAGTGCTGTTCAAAGAAAAAACAAGATTACTTTCTCCAAAAGGGGCCAGTGGGGTCATTTCTTTGTCACGTCTTCTGCTCACCATCTCTGGTTGAGGGAAAGACAAAGAGGAGGAGTGACATTTTCCTTTCCTAATAAAACACAGGACATGTTGAGGAACTGGGTTTTACATATGGGGGCTTGCACTGAATTCAAAGTTAGGGAAGCAAGAGCGACTGCTCAAAATAAACGTGGCATTTTAAGAGTCAAATCCTACCTCCAGCAACCAGACCACATGGAAGCCTGACTCCGAATCTGTCCTACAACCCACCTCAGTTACATTTTAGGTTGTTTCTTTGGGAATAAACATCTGATTTTACGTATCACCTTTGGCTACTGCCCCCTCATGATGGACAATGTTTGGCTTGGCTTCTCCTTGGACAGACCCACGAGGTGTTTTGAGGCTGGGCCACCCTGCACAGTGGCAACGTGCCCCATGAGACCATTGGGGTTTTCAGGGCAAAGAGTTTTCCCTGAATTCAGCAAAAACTTCTCCACTTGCTCCCCCAAAGGTAACACCTCTGGAGTTTATATTTGGTGCCATCCCAAACTCCTCTCTACTGATGTTTTGAGGTGTACCTTCTCCAGCATGGACTAATCCTCGGGCCAGAATCTTCAGAGGTATACCCGCTGCATAACCATGGCCACAGACACTTCAAGATGTACCTGCTCTGGCATGGACTTACCCATGGCTACAGATGCTTCAGAGTGTCCCGCTCCCAAATGTTGTCACATTTAATGATGCTCAAGACCTCCTACTGTTTCTGTAGCTCCTGCAACATATTCCCCACTGCTTCAGCATCTCCCTCTGCACTGCTGTGGGAGAATGGTCCATCTTCCTGAGCCTCCCTCTGCTCCCATCTATGCCTATAATAAAGCTCAGAAGTGGAAGCAGCCAGGCACTTGCAGAGACAGTATACACCAGAACACCTCTCCCAGTCAATAATCACAGGGCAAAAGTATTTCCCTTCCCGCAGACCTCTGCTGGTCTGCAAATGCCAGCATCAGCAGATCAGTACATCATCAGTTACTTCAATCCTTCACTCTCTTCTGCAATTGCTCCTACCTAGAGCCAGGAATTCACCAGTCAGCTTATTCTTTCCAAACGTAAGGTGGTGGCAGGGAAACGGAATTGTATTAATAAACTTCCATTTGCAATGAGGCTCCTGATCCAATGAAAACAAAATCTGGCTAAGAAGTAGGAAAGTCATGCCAATAACTAGATTTTCAGTGAACAAGAGAATTAGCAGTCCCTAAATAGAGGGGTTAAGGTAGATTGAAAATGTCAAGTTATTGATATTTTATAAGGTAACCATGGTTATTTTTTATGCATTCCTTTGCAGCATGAATGCAGATGATGAAAAGTGTTCATGGGCCAATTGAAACAAAAATAAAACTGAAGAGATATCTTGATGGTAATTTAAACCTTACACTGCGGAAATCAATCAGTCCACACAGCCAACGAAGAGCGTTCAGCTGATACTGCACCACAAAACCCCCTCACTAAATAGATGAATAAAAACCATTTCACAAAGGATGAACATCTTGAAAATCATCGTGACTTTAGCCCTAATGTACCTGCAGGGATCAATATTGCTGGAGCAGGACGGATCTGGTCTGATGTGAGAAGTTGCCCGTGTGGCCTCTGGATAAAGCATACCTGTTTCTGATTTAATTTGCACAAGCCGCTGGCAATGCAGAGGACCGCTGGTCCCGGCGTGCTGCAGCTCCTTGGTGCTGCCCAGCAAGGGATCACTAATGGTCTGGATGGATTAATCTTCTCTACTGCTGCTGCTTGAGATAATTTTGCGTGCTTTTCCATTAGACTAACAAGCTCTCTTGGTCACACTTGCCTTGCTGGTAAGCGGTGTCACCTCCTACAGAGAGGGCAGGGCAGCAGCTCAGCGGATCGGGAGGGGGTGATGGGAAATGGTGAGGGTGCCCAGTTGTGACAATTAACAACTGAGTGCTCTATTAAGCAAACTAAACCAGGGCTTTGGTTCACAGGAGTCCCTGTGGACTTCTGCAGCAAATCATGAAATCCATCTCCCTGTGGCGGAGGGGCTCCCAGAAGCCAAAACATTTTTCATGGCAGCAGAGAGCAGCAATAAGAGGCTGCTCCTCCCCTCCAGAGCCTGTCTGGATGCTGAAACCATTTTCTGTCCCTTAAATAATACACTATAACAAGCCACCGCATGTTTTGGTGGAACAAGTGATGTTTGGCTAGGCTGTGGTGAGGCATCCACACCCCTAAACCCAGAGCGAAGGCTGGTAGGAGGTAGCGTGGGCAGGATTCTGTGCAGAAGACTTCTTCAGTCTAATAAACATCTCTGGTTAGCATTACAAGAAAACGAGTGACTTTTTCTCTGCAAGTCTTCACTGTTGTTGTATGACATTATAATTTCTCTGCTAAACATCTGCTCTTCAGATGCACGCTCCAGCCTGGTTTCTGTAAAGGGACTGTAAACCCAAAAGATGTCCATAGTAGGGTCAGAACTGGAAGTTCCTAGTGCACGAAAACATACATCCCCAACTGGCAGTTAACAGGGTTAAAACACCCTCTGATTAAATGAAAGCATCTTTAATTAGTTTAATTGACCATGCCTCAGCCAAGACCATCTGCTCAGCAGCATTTGCCTGCTCTTCGCAGGAGCGATTGATCAGCCATAGCTAGAGAATACGGCATTAGGCTACATCAGATTTATTTTGTTTAATAGAAGAGCTAATTTGCTTTACATTTAATTACAGGGGCCAAGATTGCTCTCTAAGTCCATAACAGCACACAACGCAAGCTGATCCTACAGCTAATGGACATATATGTTGGTCCATACATGTCTGTGTAAATCAGACACGTGGTACCGACAGCTCAGGAGAACGGGTCCGCCCCAGCAGACAGCGACGCTGCATTTTCCTCCTCAAAAGGCAGCAGCACCGTGGCACCCTGTTGGGCTAGCAGGGCCCCCCGCTCGCCACCACGTCCCCCTCCAACCAGCTGAGTGGTTCCCCACAGCTCTCCGTTGGATGCTGGGGGAGACCGGGTGTCGGAAGCTGGAGGAGACAGATGTCCCATCTCAACCACCTCTCCCGCTCCTAATTATAAAGACACTAAGCCATACATCACATGTCACTGTTTCTGCACTGCATGGGACCAACAGGGACAATCAGGGGACTGCGCTGTACCTCCCGGGTGACCTCCATCAGCAAGTCTCTCCCAGATGGGGTGGTTAGCACACAAGGATCCAGCGGAGCCAGACATCACACCTGCCCCATCCCTGACATGGCACTGTCCCTCTCGGTTTCTCTGCCCTCCTGTGCCAACATTATTCTTCAAAATACCGCCCCCCGAGCTGATGACGAAGGGCAATTCCCCCTCCCCCCCAAAGGACCACGTGTACCTACATCACAGTATTATGAAGGGGAAAATTTCATTCACTTCCCAATGCTTTTTCCTGTTTCAGTTTCCCATCAGGCGCTAAATGACTGCTGTCTTCGGGAGATGCTCGAGCCCTGACAGGCACGCTGCGGCTGCCACTGGCTGCTACAGGAGTAATTACAACCCTGCAGAAGGCTCCAGGCTGCCATTTCCGTTTCCATGGAAATAAACACTGAATTACTGAAAATGTATGATGCTTTATGGATTTTGAGGCTTTTGATAATCTCAAAACCATGTTAACCAATTTTATTTGGTGGTGGCTTTGTTTTAAGGGCGGGGGGATAACACCCATAGTGTGGAAATAGGCTGAGCAACTGAAAGGTGTTTTAAAGGAGTGAAAGAGGAAAAAAAAGCCAAGGAATCTGACTGATGCCCTGGGGATTTGCAAGAGGGACTGTGGTGCTGGTCAAAGCTGCTGGTTGTCCACAGCATCTGGTTATTCTTCATTTAAGATGAAGCTAAAATAAAAAGGAATTGCTCTATGGTTCTTCAAAAATGATGAATAGGGAGCAGAAGGGAGTGATCTGATACTAAATCCCTTTATCTCTGAATTGAAGGGGCAGAGATGCGCACAGACAGGTAACTCCACGCTGTGCGCAATGACTCTGGGGCTCAATTCTCATCGCAAGGCATGGCTGGGAATTTTTCATGACAACAAGCTAAACAAAATACTTGGTTTGAGGAGGATACACACAAACCAAGCATTCTGAGATCACCTTAACCCTCACCTCACCATCTGAGCCGTTACAGTGCCTTGCAGGAGTTTCTGTCCTTACTTGTTTCTGCCCTAACCTGGGCTGCATCTTCCAAGTACCACAGTGGCATCTCTGCAAGAGGCTCAATGCACTGCAGCGAGTCAAGAAATGAAGCTCAGGAAATCCCCCTGAACTGCAGAGGTGAGAGAGGGGCAGAAGGTGAGACACCACCTCAGCAAATCACGGCTAATACTGACTTGAGCCAAAATCAAACATTTGATTCAGGACACTTATGAAAACCAATTTTTTTGGCAGGAGAACTTTCTGCTCTGTGAGAAATGTCAGCCTTTGGACACTGTGTCCTAATTCAGCTGCAAAACTAAATGTCAAAACAGTGAATTCTAGTTTGAAGCTCTGGTTGGCAAAATTTGGGTTGAAATGTTTCCCAGCTAAAATCACTGGCCCCCAAAACTTACAAAACAATTCCAGCTGCACTGGTTAGAAGCTTTCATCCCTTTACGTGAAACAGCGACCATACAGTGATGAAACTTGGTCTGTGTTGTAGCCCACCCACACGTGCACAATTCTTTGATGTTTTACGTGCTACCTGGATGGACAGGGACAGACGCTGAAAAAACACAGCCATGGATTACTAAGTATTACTCGGCAGGTTTGACATGCATTTATTTAGCTATTTGTTTTCAAATCTAATATCTAAGGAAATCAGATGAAACTGGAAGCTTAGCACAGGTATTTTGCACATTTAGCAGGAGTGCCACAGTGCATGGGACACTTCAGGCCCAGGAAAGAAGCCAAAGTCTGGCTGCAAAGCCTGTGAATTTGGACAGCCCTTCAAGGGCAGCCCAGAGTCCCACGCTTCCTCCAAAGCGGGAGGATGAAGTGTGAAGCTCATCATAGATGTGGTCTGGACATCAGCTACTGCCGCTGGATTAACTGAACAGCACTGTACTAGCCCCTTCTCTTCTCACTGAGGGTAAAAATTACTTTCAAACACAGCTTGAGATAGAAAAGTAAATCAGTGCCCTATGGCTGGGGAAGAATAAGACAGGGGAGAACGCCATGGCCTGATTTCCAGAGATGCTGCTGCAATTCAGCTGTTGTGAAGGTCAGTGGGAAATACAGGGCTCGTGCCCAGGGAAGCCTACTGCAGAGAAAAGCCAAGTTTGGAATTGCCCAACACTTACAGAAAATAGCACCTGTACAGCTCTTCCACGGTCACAGGTTCATTGCAAAGCAGAAGAGTTAAACTCAAGCCTTGCCAATGGGTTCTGGACCAGAAAGCCAAGACTGAAGCACACTTCTCGCTCCACAATGCCTCTCACACAGCAGAGGAGCTCGCTGCTGGAGCTGCAGATACTCAATTCCCACGCTGGCTCCAGTGGAGCTGAAACACCACGCCACATAGCTTATGTTATGCAAAAAACTTAAGCCTCTGCGTAATATTTACAAGGTTCTAGTCAGAGGTTGTGCTTAACACTGTTATCTCCACAACCATTCTGTGACAATACCACTTCCCATCTTTGTTTCCTAAAAGCCTTTCCAACTGCATCAATCCCTTTTGCACTGTTGCTATCTCGGATCCTGCCACATCACGGCTATCACAGTAAGAACACACTTATCTCATGTCACCGGGGGATGCTGTATTTTAAAAAATTATCCCTTTAGAAATTCTCCTCCTTCTGTACAAACAAAATATTATTTCAGAAGTTAATGGAGACACCATCCCAGCGATGTAATCATGATGCAATTAGTGAGGACGATGTAACAGGAGGCCACAGAGAAAAGCACCTTCTTTCAGACCACGGAAGTTCAAGCAAGTGTTTGGGGCTCTGAGCACCATTCCTGCTCATACCTTAGGAGGACAACAAATAGGCGAAGCCTCGTTACTCCTTGCATGGCCTCTGGGGCAGTTTGCTGCCCTCCAAAGCAAAGGAGAGCAATGTCAGAGCAGTCAGCCCCTCTGCCCCAGCCGGCAGGAGCAATGGGAAAAGCTTTGCTTTCCTAAGCACAGCTGTTCGACTGACAAACTGCACCAACAGCACCATGCCGCCGCTCCGGAAAGAGCGATGGCATTCAGACAGCCTGACAGGGAAAAGGCTCCGTTTCCTAATTCCTCCCGTGCACAGCAGACAAGAGTAGGTCAGAAATGAGTGTAGCTTATACTGCGCCAAAGCACCGCTGGGAAACCCGTGATTGCCCCCAGATTTGTTTGGGAGCTCTGCTCGGTCTCGGTGCGAAGCCTGGGGCTGGCACCCAGCACGCTGCCGGGTCAGGCTCCGCAGTGGGCTCCAGCAGGAGCTGCCTGCACGCTGCCTGAGGGAGGAAAGCAAATGTATTAATCACCCACAAGTGCACAACTCGAGCCCGCATTTCTGGGAATATTAAATTTCAGCACATCCAGGAGAATGCCAGACAGTGTTTTGCTTTTACTTAAAGCTTATTCACAAACAGAATACATAAAATATTTTGTTCTTATGAAACACGCGACAGAAGCTTCAATCAAATTATGAAGAAAAGGATTTAAATTGTACTTCCAATTAACTCTGATGAGACAAGAGTCAGACCACAGTAATTTAACTCACAACCCCGACAGAATCAGTGTGTCTTCACAGGGAGACAAATAAGCACTGCTTAGGCTGACTCTGACTGAAACACAATCTGGACTGAAACAAACCAGCATGATGAGAGATAAATGACCATTTTTAGGGGTTATGGGACCAGTGCCACAAAGCTCAGTGGGTGTGTTCTGTGCTACAAGAACCTGGGAAGGGAGCTTGCTGCCGATTTCAGGACAGGCTGGCAGAGCAGCAGAGGTGTTTACAGAAGATGACTTGTCAGAGTCAGATGTGACAAATGAAAATTTATGGAAATACACAGTGGTGGGGGGAGAGAGAGAGAGAGAAAGGCTGGAAGAAGGTCCTGCAGCAGCACGTCCCAGCCCTGCCACCACCACAGCGCACACGTACATGCAAAGCAGCGACCTGTTCCTCCCCTCCGGCTGCCCCGGTCCTCTCCCCTCCAGCACCCATCCGGTTGTTCTGTCTCTGGATGTCTCCAGTTCCATTGCCATAATGTTGGCAGGTGCCTCTGGCTCTCTAATTGGTGTCAGACTTCCCACATCAGAGATGCTGCCAGCACAGAGCGGCTCAGAACAGTCCAGGGAGTTACGGCACAGGAGAATTTCCAAGCCACAGAGGGCTGTGCCCAGGGCTTGACTTTCACCTCCAGCCTGGGGCAGTCAGGCACCCAGTTGCTGTTGTGGCTTTGAAATCTGCCCTGTGCAAACACCAAGAGTTTTTGGAGTTACAGTAGGAAATAATTTGCTTCTAAATTTTAGGAGGGAAAGGTTTCCTTTACCAGGGCTGACGCCGACGCCTCATGATGAGAGATCAGGAGGAACCTTCCATGGGGGAAAGGAGGCGGTTACTGAATCACTGCTCATTGCGTGTCATTTTCTGCTCTCCCCTGCAGCTCTGCCACAGAAAACACACCAGCCAAGCGGTGTGCACCTTCTACTTGTGATGGGAACTCCCCATACAAGGTAGCAAACAAAACCACTTTTAGGTTGGTAGGTTTTACTTATACCCCACAGCAGACTGGCTGCAAGCAATGGCTGGGGCCCTGCAGGAAGGAGTAGTGGTCCACAGCAATTTTGGTGCTGCGTGGCAAGCCAGAAGTGTGGAGCAGTCGCTGCTGCTCTCCTACAGGCTGCCGGTGGCTGGAGAATCCTCTGGAATAGCCCAGATGACATGACCACGGGCAGCACCCAGATAAGGGTCCCCACAGCAAAGGCTGCAGTTTCACTGGGTGCTCACGGCCGCCATCCCTACAGCACCAGCACCTGCTCCCACATCCGCCTCCCATAAGGCAGCTTCCCATCCCACCATGCTGGCACCACGGCACCATAATCTCTCACACTGTACCCCAGGAAAACACCAAATGGCTGAACAACTGCTGGCCTTGCAGCTTTCTGAGCCGTGCCTGGTATAAAGGGCTTTCCCTTCTGTATAGCTAATCCTCACTATCCAGGTATTAAAAACAGAGTAACTCCCGTGCTAATAACTGCTTTCAACAGAAATTACGTCTTTCTTGAAAAGCTTGAATTATAGGTTTGCTGCCTGTGAGTATTAGAAAAGACCAAGAATTAAACCCTTCACTCCCAGAGCGAAGCTAGGACCTACTGCAGGAAACAGGCTGCTCGATGCAACACGGCAATTTGCAGGGAGCAGCCCCTGGGTTCATGGTGTCAGCCAGAAAGGCTCTCATAAACAGAGATCATCCACAAAGCAGGGCAGCCGTGATTAAATACTGTTTTCTGCGTCACTGGGAACCATGAAGCAAGAAGATAGGATCACAGACACACTCACACAAAACCACCCTAGTTCCTTAGCTGAGCACAGGTCAAGGGAGATACAGGGCTTGAGTGGGTTTAAGTTAAAAAAACAACTGCAGAGCTGACTCAGATCTCAACACATCACTGAAAATATTATGGCTTGGTTTTAAACAAGTCCTCCATCAGAGGACAGAGGCACAAAACCTAGTTTCTAAACATAATTTATGAGGACCGATGCAGTCCTTGCTGTTGCCTTTTTGCCATGAAGATGCCTGACTCGGGAATATTTATTCTCTCCCTGCTCTGCCATAAAGGTCTGAGATGAAGAACAATTGCCAGATAATTAAACCCTTCACAGGAGAAAAAAACAGATCAAACATAATTTTCTATGTCTTGAAAAGAATTGGAAATGTCTAGACAGAAGACAGACAGAATTGGTCTCAAATGTATTAACTTCAATAAGGAGTCGAACCCCTGAATTACGGGGAAAAGATTGAAGTCTGTTCCTCCTCTGAAAACTTTCCACAGCATTACCTTACCCTCCCCATGACTCTGCCATCCTCTATCCCGCCTGCGATATTTATATCTGATAGCAGGGGACCATAATCTGGGTCACCAACAGCCTGGACAGCCACCGAAAGCGCTCAGCAAGAGCTGCTGGAAAGGCAAGCAGCGCTGCCGAGTTCCAGCTCTACGCCTCCAGGGAACTGGCTCTTACTGGGGTGGGGGAAAGAGAGGAAGGGGAAAGGTTTTCATCTAACTGGGAACTCACAGTGCAAGCAGAGCTGCCCCCCGGTCCTGGGGGTTTGGGATGCTCTCTCCGTCCACCACAGGCATGCAGGGCTCACAGAGGCTCCCTCTACTGAAGGAGGGCCCGTACAACCTCAATACAAGAGTTTGCGTAAGACATCCACCCCTGGGGCATCCGGGCTTCAAGTACTAATAAGGTTATTGCAGGCTGCAAGAACGTACTTCTGTCATTTAGATTGGTGATGTGACAGGGAAAGGCAAGCAAGTCACAGCAAAACGGCTCACTTAGGCACCATCAAAGACCTGCTCATACAGACACTGAGCTGGAGGAATAAAATTTTCCCATCTCAGCAATCCTATGGGATTTCAGGAGATAAAACTTTATATAAAGACCTTCCAAAATGTCTACAGAAAACCCTAAGCAACCAACCAAGAGAAAACAAGCGTGAGCAAAAGGAGGAAGCCTACTTGGACAGCCAGAACACAACTGGCAGTGCAGAAGTCCCATTATGAGCCAACACCCCCTTGCCAAGTGGAAGTTCTCTCAAAAACAGTCTGGTCAAACCCAAAGTTTCCAGTTCATAACAGCAGTATTTCCCATTAGCAAGCCCTTCCCCAAGAAAACCCCCTCCATTCCCACCCAGCCTGGGAGAAGGACCTTACCTGACACGCGTTGTACAGAAGCTGATGCTCAAATTTCTTGATCCCCAAAATGTTCTGGAACATCTCATAGAGCTGCTCCTTGCTGAGGATGAGCTCTGAGGCAGCGCTCGCTGTCATCCTGGCCTGCTGCTTGCGGGGATCCTCTTCCCCACGGTAAATAGCATCAAACTTTGCCATCCAAGAGCTCAGGACTGTCTCCTTGCTGAGGCCATCAATTTCTGGCAGGCTGCGCACTCTCTTCTCAATGTGCTTCTTGAAAACCTCCCGGGAATCATTTGCTGAGCACCCTCCGCTCTGCACCATCCTAGCAACACGGTCGCTTTTCAGAAATACCTGCAAAAAAGGGGCGACTTCAAATGGTGTCAGTTAAAAAAATAAATAATCCCCTCTAAGTTCCACAAAACACAGTTTCACTGCTGGGAAGCCTGCTAACTAGCTGCCAATGCACTTTCCAATTCTTCACTCAGCAACCACATGTTGCCAGATGGACAGAGGTTTCAGCTGTACTTTGGGAAGTGTAATGAAATTGGTGAAGCTTCTGCTTTGCATCCACTAAAATGGAATATTTTGATGCAATTAGGACTTCACGCGATGTTGTAGTTGCATCTCACCAGATACATAAATGCCCTTTGGGAAAGCAGGATTATATTTTGCTCTATCAAATGCTTTAATAAGGAAGTTATCGCACTACTATATCCACCTAGCCAAATTCTGCCTTGCCAGAGGGAGTCGTCATCCTACTCAAGGGAGCAGGATGCTGCTACTCAAGTCAGCAACATTGCATTGCCTTGAATCCTGGTAGCTGGGCCCCTGGGAAACCTCTGACCAGTGCAAGGACCAGGCTTACATTAAGCTACTGAACTAGAGGAGATCTTTGCAGGCTGCCCTGCTGTCACAAGATGACAGGAGTGACATTGTGTTCATTCATTTAGTGTTACCTTCAGCTAAACAACCTGTGTTCCCACTTCTCTCATACACCAGTGTTACCAACCTGGGCAACCAGCGCTGCAAGAGCACCATTAAAACACCCGAGGAAAGAACAAGGATGAACGGTCTGATCTTTGCCAGCTGATGGGTAAAACACCAAGACAACTCAGATCCCTCAAAGGCAGCAGGGCCACAGGTGGACGAGGCCAAATCCTTTCCTGCTCCAGCTCTGCTGAAGTAGCACAGGATGGTTCGGCACAGCTTGAGGCTGCCTGGGAAGGTTTTGTAGAGAGAGCAGCCTCAAGGTACATGCACTGACAGCAGGAGGGAGGGAGAAGGCGTTTGATGAAGATGCTCTTCCCACTGCAAGAACAGCAGAAGAGTCAAAACATAACAGACCCCTGCGGAACAGGAGATGCCATGGGAGCGACACAGCGCTGAAGGGTGAGAGGGCAACAGGAGATACTGCGTTGGCTCTCCTCTCCCAAGCCCTGAACACAGGAGAGCAATCGATGCCCAGCAAGAGCTGCTGTTTTATTAATGATGTTGAGAACGGATGAACGCAGCAGGCTGGGAAGAAGCTGTGCCAGCATCAGGGTGTATCTGTCAGCTCTCAATAATTAAAGAGCTTGAGGATGACCTAAGGACATGGCAGATTTTTTTTTTATACCACTCAGCAACATGGCACTCCACATTCCCAGATGCTTGATGGCACAGGCATCTGTCAAGAGGAGTCGTGGGTTTTTCCCCAGGACCAGCCCAGAAACGCTGAGAGACAGCTGGGCTGTTTCTTTCCAACACCACTGTGCTGGGGAGCGCTCCCTGTGGATGACAGGCAGCAGCCTCTTCAGTCCATGCTGAAACAACACCAGCACATATTTTGTTTCCTTGCAGAGTTTAAATATGAGTGATAATAGACTGGGTGTGTGCAGGTGCTTTTAAGTAATAGGTGAGAGCAATCAAAATCCAAGCTCCCGACACAGCCGAGGAAGTCCCCAGCACATTGACTGCTGGAAACAGCGGGAGGTCACAGCAAATGACCCTGCTGCGGCATCCTCAGCTGCCACATCCCCTCCCTAATTATCCACTTCAGGTGCCTTCAGCCTGACCCAGTGCGACAGCGCTAATCACTTCCCATACCCACCAGCAACCAGTGGCTCTTGTTATCCGTGGTCCTCACCCCAGTTGGAGGGGTGATGGCACTGCGAGCAAAAGGACCTGACGCCCCGTCTCCCCTTAGCCCCGATTTATCCTCCCCGGGTTTGGAGCAGCAGCCAGCAGAGGAAAGGAGGGCTGCGGCTGGCGGAGAGGAGGCGGGCACAGGGGAGTGCCAGGCAGACACAAAGCAGCAGAAAAAGACCGTGAAATAGGAAGATAAAAAAAGCTAAAAGAGGTGTTTGGTCCTGCAGAGCGAGCTGCTTTCTTTAGAAAACACCAGGTGAATGGCCCGGCTGTAAGAGTGCCAGGAGTCAGGAATTGTGAGAGCAAAATCCTAGCGTGGGTGCACACATTGGTACATACAGAAGAGAACTGGCCTCTGTGAGCTGGGTCAGGCACCTCCTGCCACATCCTCACGAGAGCCCCCCGCATCACGCATGGCCCCGGCTCTATCTGCCCACAGCAGAGTGGAAACGGGTCTAACAAATCACTTCCATAATACCCACTGAAGGGGCTGCTGCATGAAGTGATGGCTGAGAGACAAAGCTTTACTCATTAGAAGTAAAAGGACACGAGGAAAGCTCTCCTGGAGTGGCTGTTAGAGCGTGCTGGGACTGTTTCACACACATGGGTCTGCAGCGTTCCTGCAGGCACAGCTTTGCCGACCAGCAGCAGAGCCTGCTCAGATCACTCAGTCTTTACATCTGATAGCAGCCTGTGAACCAGTCTGAGACTGACAACCACGCACCCCTTGACGACAGACTTAACAGCAGAATGCAAGTTGCGCCAGGGAAGGTTCAGGTTGGAGATGAGGAGAAAATTCTTCTCGGAAAGGGTGGTCGGGCATTGGAACGGGTTGCCCAGGGAGGTGGTGGAGTCACCATCCCTGAGGGTGTTTAAGGAAAGGCTGGATGTGGTACTTAGGGACGTGGTTTAGTGGGTAATAGGTGGTGGGGGGATGGTTGGACTAGATGATCCTTGAGGTCACTTCCAACCTTAATGATTCTATTCTATTCTATTCTAATGTGGCCACACAAACATATTCAGGGCAAGAGTAAACACATTCTTGGTCTACAGTGTCGCCTTTACCTCTTTCTTTCTCCAGAAAAAATAATAACAAAAAATCATTCCCATTACCCATTCACAGGTACTGAACCCGCTCTGCACTGTAAGTGGACTCCTTAGAAAAACCAGCCATGTACTGCACAGAGATGTCCAATTTTAGCTGAGAAAAAACCCCAAGTTTTAGCATTTTCCAAGCCATCATGCAGCTTTCTAAGTCAGGACCTAAACACTGATCTCTAGTGTCCATCCAAGGGACAGTTACATGGCACAAAACCCTGAGATTTGCAGGAGCTGAGACAAGCAAGATCTGCTGTGATTGCACCATGGCTCCACAGAGAAGGGAGGAGGGAGAACGCCGTCAGCAGGGAACGCTGCTCAGGCACTCCGAGGGAGCAGAGGCTCTCACGGTGAGGCGCTGCCTTGTGCTGCTGCAGATGGTGCCGAGGAAGACACAGGCAGCCAAGCTGCAGCTGCACAGAAGCTAAAAGTACACGGCCATAAATTAAAGACAACCAATAGTTAAAAAGAAGAAAAAGGACATTGCACTACAGGACGCAGAGGGAGGCATCATGCTTTTTGGGGCCTGTTTTAAGTAGGACAGAGCAGGTGGAGTGTCCAGTTGAACTGATGACAGAGTTTGCAGACATCTAGTGCAGACCAACCGCTCTTTGTAGGTTTGATTACTTGGAGCAGTCATACAGCACAGGGCTTCTGGAGCTGGTCAGGTCACACTTTCAGCCAGACCGACCAGTGAAACACAGATGTATTTTGCCTGTTTATAAGCAGTTTCCTTTTCCTGCCCGATAGCCTTATCTGAACAGATTATGCTGCTCTTACATTCTAAAATGCTGCTCACGCTGTCTTGAAAACTTTCTCTGAGAGCATCTGTTCAGCAAAGCTGTGATAAACTGATGATCCCCCAGCAATTTCTGTTCTGATAAGAGATGTAAATTACTCTTAGCTTCCTTCCTGTACAGAGAATGATGGAGCAGTAACTATTAGGCCAGTTTAATAGAGTTAATCCAGGGATAATTCGTGCTTTCCTTACACAGAAGCAGCTGCTGCCATTTTTATAGACTTAAAATTCTCTTCTGTTTTAGTATCTGATTTTGGTCCTCTCTTAGATTCCACTTCCAGAGAAATATTTTATGTGAGAAATTCAAAATCTTCACCTTTTATGACAGAATAGCTCTAGGGAGAAAGAGAAATGGTTTGCAGAAAGACTAGAGGGGAAAAAAAAAAAGCTACACTCCTCATACAAATCACAAGCACTGATTTCTTTCAAAAACAGAAGCTCTTTCCTTCTGAGAAAAGATATGAAAGGAAGCATTAACGGCTACATACAAAGAGCTGCAAAAAGACATGCGTAATTATTCTTTTGCGCAATTATGAATGATGCTTCATGTTCTTTGGTATCATTTAGTTTTGTGGATATACATCCTCCTCCCTCCCCCTTCGGTTTAGAGCACTTGTCATACCGAAGAGGAAAGACAACTTGCTGAAAATGCCAAACAAAGTCAGTTAGACACAACGCAAAAGCTTCAGCAAGAACTGAACATGCTGCCCAGTTTTGCCTTGTTGTTTTTCATAAGGAACAAAGCACGTTTATTTTATATTGTGCCATCTTTCCCATTTCAGAGTAAACTGTTTAAAAGCATCAGGAAAGATATTTTTTAGCTTAAAAATGGGCGATCTTCCCCATAATCAAGCTACAGGATACACCATGGTGTAGGGGTTGCCACGGATGCTGTACAGTTGTATGTTCAAGCCCTGAACCTCACAAACCTTATGATGTACCAGACATCAGATGGAAGAAGCCTTGCACTTGCCTTTGTTTTGTGCTGTCTGATAAAGGACAATCCATTAGGTCAGAATTTGACCCCATGTCTGAGTAGGGGTGAGAACAGGAATTCGTATAAATATTGTATTGTCTCTCCTTACCTCGTAGTAGCTCTGGACAGCATTTATAAATGCTTCGTCTGCCACAATCTGGGTTTCTCCATTGAGAAAGGCCTGGAAACGATCTTTGATTGTCTGGAGCTGCTGCTTACTGATCTGCAAAACATGCAAAAAGGAGGAAATTAGTCAAGAAAGGTTTATGTAGAAGGAAAAAAACCCCAGTAGTTCTTCTGCAGTATGTTATCAACGTGCTTATGATGTGCACTTCTGCTCTCCTTCGGGGACAGCGGCAATAGAAGAGGAAACAGCCACGCGTGGGTACACACACACGTGCACTCTTCACCCTGGCAACTTCATTTAAGTATCATGCGCACCTAAAACGCACTCGGAACATCTTTTCTAACAGCTCTGCTGCCACACAAGACTTTTACTGTCTCAGGTATACTTAAATCATAAGCAGCTGCTATGTGCATGCTTGGAAGAGACTTTCCGAGCAACCTCTTCCCCATTTAGCCTCTCCTTCCACCCCTGCAGAACATGAGGGAGGTCTAACACTGAACAGGGAGCCTCGTGAGCTGGCTGTGGAAGACAGCACTCATCTGCACTCTGGGCCTTGGTCTTTCCGAGTTTTTTGGGTTTTGGTGGTTTTTTGTTTTTTTTTTTTACTCCTTCCTCATTTCTTTCATCACATAACACACCAGTCAGGACCAGTGCTGAAAGAATTTAATGCCTAAGAAATCAGACGAGGGCAAACCTGTTCTCCTTACCCAAGCAACGACTTCCTCTGCAGTCTCTTTGCGGCTCAAAAGAGTTTCTGTCCAGCATACAGCTGATATAACTTACCAGACAGCTCTAATTCTGGCACAATTACATCAACAGGAAGTTTACAAGGGTTTGTTTCAGCCTTGTAAGATAACATGACATTATTTATCTGTCAGTTAGAAAACAGATGTAGATAAAACCCCCAGCTCTTCAGCTTGTAGCAGTCAAAGCCACAGCAGTCACAGAAGTCACGTACCAGCAATGCCAGTACGACGTCTTAGGATGCAGATAACACTCATGCTGAAGGGCTACAGGCATTGAACTAGTTGTTCCTGGTTTACCGCGTGGCTCCTTCAGGTTTGAGGATAAGAATTAATTTAGACAGAAGAGATGGAAGCAAACAAGATGTATATATGACAACTTCAAACTTAAAGGGGAGAGAGAGCAGTAAGAATTAGGACAACTATTTACTAATGACCAAAAGGTCTAGAGAAGAGGGGTTTTTCTCATTTGTATGCCAGCAGAAGAAATCAGTCCATTAGGATGGAAGAGAAAAATAAAATTAATTGCTCTAAGTGTCTAAATGGCTTTGAATAAAGTATCAAAACCTACGGAGATCCCAACAACTAGAGCATAATGGAGCCTGGTAAACACAGCTAGTGATAAAAAGCAGGAGAGGGACCACTTGGTAAATGCAATGATAAATATTACTAGATCTAGATGCTGCACTGTGCGAGGTGTTTAGGGACTGCAGTAACGAACATCATGAATACTGGTAATTAATTCTGCAAAACCATGCTAAGGAGGGTTAGTGAGCAATTGCAATTTGATGTGATAATCTGGGATTAGTTTATCCTGGTGCTTATGGAGAGGTGTTCATCAAAGTGACATAAAGCAAGACTCAACATGCTCTGGTTCAGAAAACATGTAACAGCCTTTGCTATCCCTGTGGATGCTGGAAAGATGGGTCATTCCCATCCCCAAAACAGCAGCCCACACTTCACCGGGTCTCACACACATAACAATGCTCGGCATCACAGGGCTGGAGCAAGGACCATCCCTCTGCCCTGACCCACCTCAGCCTTGGTCATCACCTCCAATGAGCCTGGTGGAAAAGCACTGCCTAAAGCTCCTGGCTTTAAGGCTGGCAGGATGTGATTTTTGGTTCTAAGAGTCCATCTGCCCTGTCAGGCACCTAAAACCCTTTGTGGTGGTTGCCAATAGCACCCTAGACATCAAGAGCCCTTGGGCAATGCGCAACAGCATCAGACGTAAAGCAGGCTCCAAACCTATCTGAGCTGATGGAAGCTCCTGATGGAATTGAAAAGAAAACTGGGTCATGGATAAGAGGAGCCAAAGGCAATGTAGTGATTGAGTGGGAGATACCTGTGGAAAGGCATTACGTCTGGTTTTATTAAGCATTTAATTACCTGGAAGAAGAGAAAAGCAGGATGTTAATTAAATGTATTGATGATTTTTATTAGCAACCATCGTGAACCACAGGGCAACAGAGACCATAAGAAACCAAGAAAAGAAACAGGAAAACTACAGGTGACGTTGAAATCAGGGTGTTGAACACAAGGAAAGACATACGAAGAGCACAGATACTCCGACCTAAGAGGCCATTTGGGATTTTAACAGCATGCATGGCATTTTTATTATTTTTTTCCCCAGGTTATTTCTTAGGACAACCTCCAGAAGTCCTTGCTTGTTCAATTCCTACAATGCCACCTAGCAGCAATATTTTCTGCTTCTTCCTCACTATCGAATGGGCCACCTTCAAAATGAGTGATGCTTCTTGAAATTCCTAGAAACTCCCAATATGCAGCTTGAACGTCAGCTCCTGGGCACTGTGGAAATGAATCATCGGACATGTGTCTACTGGAGTGTCAGTTGCCTCCTCCTCACCCCCAAGCTCCATGCGAGTATTGTCCTCCTCCAGGGAAGAGGAGATCCTCTTGGATCACATCCAGGCTGCAGCATGGCCCAGTCCCTGGCTAACAGGACCCTCGGTCTTCCATCGCCTCCAGACCATGAAACAGCACTGGTGTATTGATCTGTGTCCTGTGTCTGTGCCACTGTTACAGACATTACCAAGAAAGCAGCCAATCTGAGCAGAAATTACACTGCTTTCATATTAAATTTACCTCCTGCAGCATGGCAGCAGACACCTGGTGCAGCAACTCAGCACCAGCCAGGAAGCAGAGGGTGGTCAGACCCACTGGGCAATGAAATCTGCCCAGCACACTCCACTTCCTATTTTATGCCTCCTCCTCCTCTCCCCGTCAGGCAGAGGGCATCACTGCCGAATCCCAGAAGCACCCCTTGGGCAGCTGGGAGGCAGCACCTCCCGGCCAGAGGCTGGACCAGGGCAGGGGGCAGCCTCAGTCCCAACGTCACACTCCAAAGCCTTTAAGCAGGGCCAAGCAGTGCCACCAACCCATCCACAGGCTTAAGAGAGCACATGCCCTGAACACTCACCTGGAAGCTTAAGTGCTTTAAAGGCAGGGGTGTTATTTTATCTCTCGCTATTAGAGGTACCAGTGATCAGCTGGAAATCCATATAAAGCAAGCCAACAGCTTCTACAGATCCAGCAAGCCCACTAAGAGGCAGATACAAACCACTTCTCAGTTACCTTCCATAGTGCGCTTACAAACAGGAAAAACCCAACAGAATTACTTCTGCTTCGAAGCGCATCGGTACGATAGCACGGCAGCTTGGCCCCAGCCTCGCTGCCCCGATGCAAACACAAATCCAGGTGCCATCCCACAGGCGAGAAGCAGAGAGCTGGGAGCGAGCAGGAGCACTGTGGTGGATGGAAGAGGGTGGTTCTAGTTACTTTCCCTCACTTTTCCAACCCTCGCTGCTTTTCCCCACAACTGCTTTCAGTGTGTGACAGCTGTTAACGAAATAACAGTCATTTCACAGATTCTCTGCATTCGACAGCGGTTGCAGAACACCCTGCTCGCACACAGTGACTCTGGACCCAAACGAACTCTCCCAAGTTAATATTGTGGTGTGTTCGTGGAGCAGGGTGTTTCACGGCCATTATCTGTCTAAAGCATGTGAGCACCTCAGTTGCCAGATATACACACGCATATTAAAAATGCAATTAATTGAGGCAGTGGTGACGAACTCCTGGCACAGGTAATCAGGCAGGGCACTCATGGAGCTTTGGGCTCACATCCCTAATGGATTGCAGGGCTTTTTATAAGAAGCTTGGCAGAGGTCTCCTTCATAACAGAATAAATTATGGGCAAGAGCTCATCAGTGACTAGATCTGGGCATCCAAATGCTTCCATACCTTCTTGGTCTACTTATTTAATTTTTATTTTTTTTTAAATAAATATATACATATATATTTAAAAGAAACTGCATGCCCAGCACAATCTGGTGACCTCAGAAATGGGGCAGAACAATCTCTAGCACTTGCCATGTTCCCACCATGGTCACAAGCAAATCACAGAGGCACTTTCTTAAATTTCTTTGATGCAGATTCCCAAACAGTGCACCAGCCTCCTTGGTACAAACACTCACCAGCAGCTTTCTTGCTACATGTTATTTCTGCACATATTCCATCTGACTCAGAGCAAACCTGGATGCACACAGCAATGGCACCTTCTCCAGAGTTGTTCCAGTCAGCAAACAGTTGGCACCATCTCTGCACATCGTCTCCAGCCTCCTTCGCCTACACTGGGGGAGCACAAGCATTGCAAAGAAGAGTTGTTTGCCACAGAAAAGTTCCCTCAAAGAAGTTATACACCGCAACGTGCCTCACTAATCCATCCTTTCTCCAAAATGCTTTGCTGTGTCTGAGCACGCAGGAACAAATACGGCTGTACAGATCACTGCTTAGGGTCTGTGTTACACGACAATATGTTAGCTGGATTCGGGTTTTGCACCTCGTGCTGTATCATGGGTGGGCTCAAAGCAGAGTCTCAGATTTATGTGCTTTGAACTTTGAAGAACTTGAGCAACTGCAGATTTTCACTCTTTCAAAGTGAACTTCCAGATCTGCATGTGTGAAGAAAACAAGATGACTTTAACTCACCGGACAGTTGTCTTTCTAGGCTTGATATGATGCACATCAACAGTATTAAACGTCCAAGAGCCACAGATGACATGCCTTGAAAGCTAGTAGAAAGTAGAGTTTCATAAGAATTCAGAAGAATTCTTGCGTAATGTGGCAGTGAGGGTGGACCAGCACCGAGACAGGGGCCCAGACAGACTGTGGCATCTCCAGCCTTGCAAATTTTCACAACCTGATTGCATGAACATGATTTGGCTTGGGAAGGAGCCCTGCTTTGAGCAGGTCATAGACCTCCAGAAGTCCCTTGCAACCTTGCACTGTGGCAGTACCATATCCAACAGAAGATCTGCAAAGAGAGGCTATCCTAGATTGTAGATTGCCAAATGTTTTAGGGCTAACCGCTGATTTGGCAGTGACAGGCTACAGAACAACTCATCCACAGCTGTACATGTACTCAAACCGGCTAATAAAGCCATTTCCATCAATGTGATCGCTGCTGGAACAACAATCCAATTTCAACTCCGTAAAGGAGGTTGTCAAGTGAAGGCATCCCTGTGGTAGAGAGGTGACACCCCTTCCTGCCACGCTTGTACACCTCTGATGGAGGACTGGGTGTTTCAGTGCACTGATGCCTCCCAGTGCCCTTGAACCCAGTGCATCCCACTGGAAGGGTCCGTCTTGCAGCCGGGACATGAGGATGCACCGCAGTGCTGCACAGCGCTGATGGCTCAGCCCATCAGTATCATCATCGTGTCTCGCAGGAATAGGTTCAGCAGGGGATGGCACGTAATTCCCAGGGGAAGCACCTCTGCCTTTTGTCTAGAGACCAGCTTGCAGCACACGACCAAGAGCAGCAGAATGCTCTTCCTCCTGAGGGCACCTGCTGTTCAGGTACCACAGCAGGGAGGGATATTAGCTGCTCACCGCTGTTGCTCTGGGTTTCGTTTTGTAACATCTAATAAATATTTTATTACTCCTCAGCACCAGGTGATTTCGGAAAAAGCCAAAACAACTGAACGAGCATCTCTCATCTTCACTGCTTCTACAGGCAGAAAACCAGCCATGACATGAACAACGTGGAAGGAAGGGAGGGGGGAGTGGGGGGCTGGAGCAGCCGAGCGCTGCCCTC
>VWZZ01005825.1:605967-643064 GCA_013399095.1 Psophia crepitans | reverse complement strand
GGGGGGTGGGGGTGGGAAATCAGGTTATTTTGCACCGGGAAAATGCATCAGGTTCTCCCTGCACAGGTGTTGCTTCTCCCTGACAGGAGAGAGGACAACATGGGGGGTGACTCTCATCCCCAGCATTTGGGTTTTTAATTGCCAACGCTCCTGGGCAGACATGGCTGCTTTACAAACTGCTGAACGCCGCTGGCTTTTGCTGCTAACGTTAGCAGGCAGTATTAACTGTCAGTGTCGGGGAACCTTCCCCTGCTGCCTAACAGTGTATTTTCTGGCTGTTTCAGGAAAGTTTAGTATTTGTTACCAAAGAGAGCTCCTTGTGCTTTGGTTTCTGACAGCCACAATACATCTTTCCAGGGACACCAAGCAGGCACGTCCTTCTCCCTTACAGTCTGACCGTACGTGGATCACTGTGCACGCACACACTGATCTATGGGCTGTCTATACAATTCCCTCTTTGTGAGCACTTGATTTGTTGCCTCCCCTCTCCAGCTATGATTTACAGGCCCTGGTGCATCCACACTGCCCACTCCCTCCCCAGCCACGCTCATTCTTTGTGAATGGCAAACAAAAAAAGCACTGGTGATGTCCCTGGCTATCAACCCCTGGTGTCATCCTCTCTGCTCTCAGGAGGGGCACCCAGTTGATTTGCTGCAGAGAAGACCACCCCTGGGTTTACACGCCTGGAACAGTGAAGGGCAGACACAACCCCTTCTGCCTGCAGATCATGCCCTGCCTGCTCAGGCCATCTGCAATGCTGGGGGTGGGTCAGAGTGACAGGGAGCCTCCAAGGAGCGTATTCCAATGTAAAAACCTCCTGACCTCTACTTGGAAACCAGTCTGGGTTCAGCACAAGCAACGCAAACAGCCCCTGGGTCCTTACAGACCAGCCCAGCATCATTTTGCAGCTCAGAGACTGAACCAACCTCTCATTCAAGCAGCCCAACAATACAAGAATAGTATTTCCTGACCCAACGGTGTTGCTTCAGCAACATGACCACAGAGGTGAGAAAATCCACTGGAGCTGCCTGCAGAGGAAGGAAGCTGCCTCCTCTGCCCAGCCATCAGCTACCACCCAGCCAGTGCCTTACCACAGCATCAGCTGTGATCCTGGCCAGGACCTCTCACTGCCTCCGTCATTACACGCAAACTCCAGCAGCTTTGCAGCACGAGCAGTGAATACTAAAGGATTTGGCACTTGCTGGAACGTTGCTTCTCTAAAAGAGGCTCAACTATTGCTGGTAAGTAATGGGAAGGTAACACATCGATGCCTTTGGTTGGGCCAGTTGCAGGCACAGAGCCTCTAGATCAAGCAGAGCCGATCTCTCCTTTCCACTGCCCCAGACTACATCCAGCAGCAGGTTTACCAGAAAAGACAAAGCACAGGCTCTGGGTTGCTCTTTCAAACACATGGATGCTCTTTTCCATCCTCTCAAACCCTAAGTGCATTTCTTCTCTCCGATTCACTCTAGGCACACTTCTCCAACATACGTGAAAGACCTAAGATGTTACTGTGGCTGCTCCTACTTTCTCAAACAGGGTCATGCACAATGCTAAAAGAGGAGAGCAAAGTCAGGATTTGGGACTGGGCCTTTGCCATGACGACCTTCTCCCTGGCGCATTTCAAGCTACACCTTCCTTCTGCAACCTGCCATCAAAGGGCAAGCCTACATGTAGACACATCAAAAGATACCTTGCCACTGCCTGCTTCTCTTGCTACCTCTCTTTGTGCCCGGTGATTTGTACCATTGGTGTACATCCAATGCTCACATGCCAACTCTGCATCTTCCCACTGCAAAGGGTTCCCTTTTCCATGAAGATCAACAACAGTTATTGGAAAAAACAGCTCTTACAGCTTCAGGAACTTCTGCTCCTGTTTGCAAGTTTCCATCTGCTGTTGTCTCTCTCTCCTCCTGGCTGGTCCCTCCTCTGCAGCTGGTGTGCAAGTGAATAACCCCAAGATGGAGCTACCTGACAAGAGCACAGAAAACTTGGAACTTCTCCCAACTTTGGTCTTATTTTACCTAAGCAAGCCATTAGTAGAGTGAGTTTGCAGTAGATCCAGACTAAGCTAGCCCTGCTGGGTATTTTTCTGTATATGATCAAACAGATACGTGCCCCTATTTTTTTACTGATTAATAAAAATATGACTTTGATCTCAGAGGAATGGAGAAGCCAGCACAAAATACAAGCAAGAAATAGCAATGATGAAATACTAGGCCAGTGACAGAGCATGGGCTGAGGAACAACTGCTGCTCTAAGAAACCTCTCTGGTGACTTCTGTTGTGATGGGATGTTTGAAGGAGCCCTGCTTTGAGCAGGTCATAGACCTCCAGCCTTGCCTGGTGAGCTCTGCTGGGTAAAACACATCATTGTGATCTGGCAGCTTTCAGCAGAAAGCTCAGCATCATCCTGCCTGCAGTAAAAGTGTAGTTGCTCTGTTAACAAAACGGAGAAAAACAAACTCATAAAAATACTAGCAGAACACAGCTAGCAAATGAAACCAGAAGGCAAATAGAATGGAGGTTGTCTAGGAGGAACACAGCAACATGCAGAGCCCCCAACACTGGGTGCCTCAAAGGCAGGGGACAAAACCCCTTTATTCTCCTGAGCTCAACCAGGCTGGACTCTGCAGTTGGATTCTCTCCTCCTCCTCTTACCAGCCCAAACACTCCTTGCTCCCTCTCAGTGACCCTCAGATTAACCTCAAGTCTCAAGGACCATGAACGCAACCACTTACACAGCCTCCTCTGGAAAATCCTGCTAGCAAGGGCCTTGGTCAGAGGTGCAGGTCCAGTCACCTTTGCTTTGACTAGCATAGAAGCTCTTTGCAAATGCAACAGAAATGGCTCTGTCTGCCCCTTTACTCCAACAGTGCAGTACGTGTGGTAGGTACAGTCCATTGCTGCTCAGAAACCTTCAAAAAAAACTTAGCCCAGGAAAAAGGATTAAGGGAACATCTTCCTTTTCCTCTTGAGCCTGACAGGCAGCCTCAGAAAGTACTTTTTTCACTCCTCCTCTTCTTTTGGATGGAAAACAACACATGGTCTCCTGAAGTTTGTGAGTGTTGACGTGACACAGCTTCCGAGACATTACCTTGTATACTTTCAGGCCTCAAGACCACGGTGTGCTGCACAGTGGAAGGGCACAGTGTGGAGCTGGAGAACATCACAGGTCATCTCCCTTGAGTCACACATGCCACGTCCCTTGGAAAAGTCAGGGACAGGCTGGGCTATGAACCTGCTAGAACTGATATTTCTTTCAGAGTATTCTGAGGACAACTTCCAGAACTTGGATATTTTACAGCCTTAGTGACAAGGCAAGTAAAAAAGTCAGCTTGGTGTATGGACGCTGCACATCTAGTGCCCAGCGCCCACAAAGCCCTAAGCCTCTGCTCTGTCACTGAGACAGGCATGTAAAATGTCTCAGTTCAATTATCTGCAATAGGTAGCTGATATTGTATTTATTTACTAATAAAAGTTTCGTGCAAAATCTCTTACAAGCTCTAAAAAGGTAGAGTCACAAATGATGCCCACATGCCCAAAAGAAAGAATTGTATAAGTGAATGGTTTTACTCCGCTGACCAAGGCGGCCAGAGTCCCTTTGACAAGGGGCACCCTGCCAGTCCCTCCTGAGGAGTAATGAACAGTGGACAACCTCTTCCCACCACCCTGGCCAGTGTTATTTGAACACTACAGTACTGCTGCTGACACTACGCAAGCGTCCTTGTTCTTGGACGACTTTAGAGGCTAGGCAAGGCTTGGCATATCCTCTGTTTGGACAGAAGACCACCAGGAGATCCAAGGCACAACCTAAGGACACCCAAATATCCATAAACTAATCAAGTCTGAAAAGTGGGTGAGGGATGGGAACACAAGTTGGTCCATGCTGGTGGGTCCCCCATGGAGGAGGGCAGCGTCCCAGGACCCAGGCAAGTCCTTGCTCTTCAACAGCCCAGCTGTCTGCTGCTTTTGCTCCTCATCTCCCATTTCTGAAAGGAGAATAACAGCACTTCACTTCTCTCCAGAAGTGGCTACACGCATGAAAAGACTGAGAGTCTCTCACAGACTAGGATGGTGGGCTATGCAAGAAGAAAAGCAAGCTACTTTTAGAGACACTTTTAAATCACTATTTGAACTATTTTCATCTCTGTGTTCCCACTCCAAGCAGACGTTACATACTGCAAAAGCTAATTGTCCTTCCTGGTTAATGTATACAGCAGCTCATGCTGGCTTGAGAACATTAAACAAGCAGAGCTAAAAGATCTCCAAACAAAACCCCAGTCTTGTCTTTTTATTAAAAAAAAAGTACATCCACCATCACCAGAGTTATTTTTGTACCATTTTCATCGTTAAACTCTGACTCTCCTCCATGTCACAAGCTATTTTAAAAACAGTTCTTACCGAGCAGCAGCGACAGACAAATGAATGGAGACTCAAGAACTCCTGGTGTGTCCCAGCCTCTGTGAAAGTGCTGTTTTCAGCCTGCCAAAGTTAGCAGGGGAGGGAATATCTTTGATGGGACTGAACAAGATAGCAAGAACCAGAGAGAAGCTTCCAGGCTGAAATGGTGAGCCCCACCATCACAGAAGCACAGAATCACAAGGGTTGGAAGGGACCTTGAAAGATCATTTAGTCCAACCCCCCCCCGCCAAGGCAGGGCCACCTAGAGCACATCACTCAGGAACGTGTCCAGTCGGGTTTTGAATGTCTCCAGAGAAGGAGACTCCACAACCTCTCTGGGCAGCCTGTTCCAGTGCTCTGTCACCCTCACAGTGAAAAAGTTTTTCTTTACATTAACCTGGAACCTCCTATGCTCCAATTTGCACCATGGGCATCCTGCATGCACCCACCACCCTGGCCGAGAGCTGGGGGAACCCCCACACCCCAGAATGGAGGGTTGTCATCTAAAACAACTCGAAACTGAGCTGGTAGGGTAGAAGGGGAAGCACAAGCAGATCTGAGCAATACTCCTTTTCCAAAGAAAGGACATTTTCAAAGCAGCCCATCAAGAGACCTATTACGCAGTGGGGCTCTGGCTAAGTACAACATGCCTGGTTTGAAACCTTCCTTATTCTGTGCATGTGCTATGATTTCCAGGAAACAAACAAAAAGAAAGAAAACACCCCAGATTTTAAGAAAATCTGTTTAAGAGCCAAACACATCTCTGATCGCATAGAAGATAAGCTGTCTCCTTCAGACAGCACTTGAAAAAGGTTCAAACAATCAGTCAAGCCAGAACAGAACTTGTTTCTAGATGGAAAAACAAGAGAGAAAAGGTGTGAAACTGTAGTGCACCTCCTCCTCCTCCTCAGATTTCCTGCTAAAGTGAGTAATCTCAGATTTTACAAGGGCATGTTGTTTGGAGCTGGGAAAAAAAAAGTTTGGTAAAAGGTAGTTTGTTCTGAGGCAGCAAACTACTGCAAGACAACAGAGCGTTACAACTTTCCATCCCCACTGCCGGGCAGAGACTTGGGAATGTACCTTTGCATCATGGCTGGTGTGTGCCTGAAATAGCTGAGAAAGAATACCTGCTCCTTCAAAGACCTTAGGGAACGTTATCTGCAGTAACGTTGTTCCACTGGGGTGATTTATTATTATTTAAGGAAAGGCATGGTTAGAGTTATCCAACTCTTTTCTACAGCCCTAGTCTTTGGACCCCGTTTATGTCAGGAAGCTGAACATAAAAGGGGCAAATCTTGCAAATTGCCTGAGGCATCAGAGAGACAGGGTGAGAGCCCCATGGGGACACATCCTCTGAGGCTGGCTTACCTCAAGCAAGTGCTCAGATTTCCAGGCTCCAAGGCTGGAGGAAACAGTGACCTTTTCTCAGCTTTGGGCTGTAAATATAAATGAAACGTAGCTAGCGAAATCGCGTTCACTATGGTGCACATGCAGGGTGTGTGCATTGTGTGCAGGTCCCACACTGGCATCTGCAAAGAGGATAATTAGCAGCTTGTGTGAAATTAGGCATGGAGTTCGATAACGGTTTTTAAGAGAAAGGCCGTTTGCTACCTCATGGGCTCTGGAGTCTGCGGCGATAGGTCTGAGCCTTGCAAAACTGGGAGATCTGCCAGGGAACCAGCAGGACAGGTACCTCCAGGGTGAGGTGTCCCAGCCACACACGGCTTGGCATCAGGACCTTCTGCATAGCAAAACCCTCTAGCAGAGTGGAAAGAGCACTGCCATAACCAACATGTGCTTGGAACCATCCCTGGGGGCATCTGGCAGAGGCAAGGGGGACATCCTAGCTTCTCAAGTGACTGTCCCTCTCTCTTGGAGCCTCTAGCTGGCACGCTGGTTGTCTTTTGCCTTTTACCTCCTGCCAAGCTTAATCAGAGCTAAATAACACCCCGCAAAGCTGCTGGTTGACCCAGCCATCCAGCGGGGCCCAACTGCAAAATACATCTTATGCTGGCTCCCTGGTGCAGAGAGGAAACACAGCCACATCTGGTCGCGTCCAGCCTGCCCCCCCAGCACCCATGTGCAACCCAGCCTGGATCCAGAAACAGTACTGGTAAGCTGGAAGTAAAATAAAACATAAATAAAGCCTTTTTTTGTGCCTTTGATGGCCTGTAGTACCTTTCTTGGCCAAAGGTAAGAGATACTAGTTTGAAACACCCAGCTTTTCCAACAACCCCAGAAAAATCAAGTTTGGTACCACTATTATGTATTAGCTACGTAAAGCCTGACAATTTTCAACACAACAGTTGTATATGGCCCTAAATAAAGACCCTTTCCAAAAAACACAGGACTACACATTGTAAACTGTCTCATTTAAAGCTAAGAAAGTTGTTTTAAGGATTCCTGTGTGGTATATTGAAGGCTGTCTCAAAAAGAATATAATTCTACTTCTTTGGGAAGGATATTATTAAGGGCTTTGAGTGATGAGCTCTGGGCATTTCTGCTGGGAGGGTTACTGCCCCTGCTATCCCCTTCCCATCAGACGAGCTGTCTCTGCTCCTTGCTTGCTGCAGGTTGGGTGCACGTGGACAAGAAGAATTGCAAGCTGATGCTACAAGAGCAGTGACCTGCAGCAGAGAGAGATGTAAAGATGGAGCAAATACCTTCTTCAACACACTCCCAGAACATGTTGTCCGAGCCCCAAATCCAGATTTCTTATATGCTACTTTATTGGCTGGCTGCAAGAGCCCAGGAGGAAGGAGGAGAGCAGGCTGTGCACAGAGGTAGTGGAACACAGTCCTAAAGGGCTTAAGGGAAGAACTGCCTGTTACTACATCTGGTAATGAGTTTGTCTGCACATTGAGAGTACAAGTTGAAACCCCCACAAAAAGCAACATAGCTACTGCAGATTTGAAGCATATAATTTTAGAGGAGTGTTTGTAGGAGCAGAAAACATGTGGGCATACAGAAAGAGGAAAAGACAAAATCAAATTATTCTTCATAAAAGGCAGCTGTGCTAGAACTTGCTTACAGCATCCTCCATCCTGGAGCTTCACTTCTGCTCCCAGGAGCTCTGGAAGAGGTCACTGAAACTCTTAAGAGTCAAAACCACAAGTGGGAGAACAAGCCCCCAAAATAAGCACAATGCATTGAATCACTACTCTTGTTTTCCTCCTCCCAGCACGTGTGAGGAACAGGCTATGTTCTGGAAGCAGGTTTGTGGAGGTGGCAGATCCCAGAGCTCGGTGGCAGCTGGAGCACAGGACCTGGTGTGCTCTGATCCCACGCTGAGCTGTACCCGCACACACAGTCCCAGTGACTCCAGCTCACCTCAGCCTCACCAGTGTGGATTGCTTTTTTTTTTTTTTTTAACTCAACCATTCCTATTAGAAGCCTCAGCCTACGCTGAAGAACCAGAGATAACTGTTACCTGTGGAAATTGGAAGGAAAAATACTAATCTTATATATTGCTTAAATAAAAGCTGCAGAACTGAGGATCTGGGAATTCAGTCTTTGACCTAAAAATGCCCCGAAATACTTGAATGAGAGGAGCTCAGAGTTTCGCTCCCAGTGGTAACTGACGGACTGGCACAGGCACAGCCAGCGATCGCCTCTCCCTAGGCACGTGGCCCAGCGACACACTGCAGAAGTGGCCCACACAGCCTGCTCGGGAGGAGGCGTCCCTGATTGATGGCTGTCTCGAAGACAAATGCCTTCGCACCCCCCTGGGATAACGGCAGCAAGCCTCCCTGGCAGCTGGGTGAGGGAGGAGGCACGCTGCAAGATGGGGAGGGAGCGGGGAGCCCGCAGGGTGCGCAGGTGAAGGCAGGCGCTGCCAAAAAAATCCAAACCACTGCACCAGCTTCAAAATCCCGTAACGAAGAGCGGACCAAGCTGAACTGTGACCAAGCAGGTTTTGTCCAGAAAGCCAAGCAAGCCTGGGGCACACAAGAAGGGCAAGTGCCAGCGAAGCCGCACGAACAAGCCCGTACCGCTCAGCGCGGCGGCATTTTACTGACAGAGCTTTTCTCAGTGATGCCAGCACTACTTTGCCATTCAGCCCCTCCTCGTCTGCAGTTTCCAAACTTCAAAGATCTACAGACGATGGTTACTTGAGTGGGCAAGTATCCTGCCCACACTGACAAGAGAAGGACAAACTGGTGTGAAACTTTGTTCCACCTCCAACTCATTCCCAGCCAGGCTTCAGCACTTGGCTTGACCCACGCAGGAGAGAAAGCTGCCAGGCTCCAGCCGAAATCCTGTCTGCGGGCTTGGAAAGACGGAGATTATGCATGTTGTGGCAAACAAAAATCAGCAACAAATTTTCCCCTACAGGAGATCTTGGCAAGAAAAGCCAGGGAAGCTGGCAACAGAAGTCACCTGAGAACTCCAGCATGCCTGCCCATTGGGAAGTGAACGGGCAGCTCCAGCCTTGGAGAAGACAGTTTTTCCCTCACTGACTCAGAAGTCAAAGTCTTCATCACCCACAGATCTCCCCAAGCCCGAATGCAGAACTGCTGGGCACAAGTCACTCCCAGCTGACGTGTCTGTCTTTGCAACTTCACTTCTCTCTCCCACGCTACCTCCTGAGGTACATCTAAGCTCCCCTTAAATCTAGGGGGTAAAACAGATTTTTCATTTCATTTAATATTCTACACTGCAACCACTTTTTTTTCAAACCGTGCACTATTTTGTTGAGCTTTGTGATTAATTCCTTAGACAATTTTCACAGAGATGTGATTTAAGCAAGCAAAACAAACCCCAATTCATCCAGATACAGCGAAGCAGCATCGAAAATGAAGATCACATCAGAAAAAAACAAACCACAGCAAGAAAGATAGATGTCTTTGCCACACTGCAGCTCAACAGCAGACAGACACACACAGCAAGCGCATGACAGAATAAAGACGCTTATCTTGAGCAACCCAGAGTCTGGCCAACATGAGTCAGTAAGAGCAAGGCACCCACCAGCCTATTTGGAAGACCATGATGACTTCTAAACAGGTCCAGCAGCTGAGCTCTCTGCTAAGCTTGTGCACAAATCCTCTTGCCTACAGGCTATTTGGGTGGGCGACACAGGCTGCCTTCCTCGCTCCAGGGCTGCTGTGATGTTCACTGTGGCTCTGAGGCATCACGCCAAAGACTGGAGTTCAAAATAAGTAAGACTTTTCTTCCCTTATTTTTGGCACCTGCAGAACCAGTGTTAACCCCCACCACATTTTTCAGCTTTACGGGCTCTTCCCAAGAAAGAAAATAACAGAGCATTAAGCTGACACGGTACATATGAGGCAACAGCAACACCCTGTGCAGTAAAATCTGTGTGACGCAGAAGGAATTACCTCCACAATCCCACTCCCGCGAATCCTGCAGCATCACGCTGTCAGACAGCGGAGCACCGCGCAGGGGGTGTCGTGCTGCTGATGTCAGAGCGTGATTTCCATTAGTGGTAATAGGAACTACTGACAGCAGTGGCAGCCAAGAAGCCAAAAAGCCTCCAACCTCAATCATCACCTTTGATAAGTACAGAACTGCATTAAGTCAGCCCCAGCAGCTGCACCACACAAATGACTGGGGCTGTTTGCGTGAGAAAACAGCCAGGACTCAGGGTCAACAGGCTCCAAAGGGCTGGAGCCCAGCTGGGATGGGGAGTTGGAGCAGGAGCGGTGCACATGGCCAGAGAGGTGTCATCAACGGCACAAGCCTGCCCCTGGCCCAGCGTGCACGTGGCAGCTGGTTACAGTCCTTGGGAGCAAGCTGGAAGGAACTGGGTGGCCACTGCAGTGTTTCTCATAGCTACTGTAGGAACAACTATTGCCAATAAGCATCAGGGTCCTTAGGATGGGCATGGAGGTTGCACTTCTATCCCCAGTGGAAACGTAAGACAACTGATGAGAAAAGTATAGCTATGGAAAATAAGGGCTTAGAATCAGAAGATTGTATAACAAAAACCGTAAGATGGTCCATGAGAAAACGACAGGCATGGAACAACAGGGGTTTAAAATCCGAGGATGTTGTTTTGGAGGGTTTTTCTGCTATATGTAGCTTCACTTGCACAGCTCTGTAACACGCAACCAGAAAGAAGTATTACTGCTTTCTAAATGCACATAAACATCTTCTTGGGAGCAGCCTGTAAAGTCCTTGCTGTGGAAGCTACGCGCTCAGGTTTCTGCTTCCTATAGCCATCCCTGTGGTTTTCAGACCCTTGAAGCTCAGGATCTTGGAACCAGAGATTTTTCTTGAAAAAGTTAATAACTCTTGCCCAAAGAGACCGGGGTTCGGCCGTGCCTACCTCTGTTTCAGAGTGGTATTTCACGGTTATTTTTGCCTTGTGAATTCCTTATATCAAGGGAAAGACAGTTGCTCTTATTTTCATTGTTTTTTAGCAGACAGCAATTGTGCCATCATTGCACCTTTACAGAAACAAATCTCAGTTTACATTTACTGCTTTACATCCCCCAATTATGGTCTAGCAGTTTAGACAGAAGGAAAAAGTCCGTCATTACAACCATCACTTTAAGTGATTGAGGCTTTTAGATACACAAAAACCTAGAGAAAAACTCATCCCCAAAATATAAACAACGATTTTTATTCTTTAGAGAAAGAGCCAGATACAAAACCACAGTCCTTTGAGAGTGGATAAACTAGACATCAAGGTTATTTTCTTCAAAACAGTTTAATAAGCAGGTGCTGAGCCCGTGGTGGCCGTTTATCGAGCGTGCCACATGAGGCGAGGAAGTCACTGGTGCATCCTTGGCCCTTGCAATTTGCAGCAAACCCATCAGGTCTCACAGCAAATGCCCTGCCAGTTTGAAGTGTCTCCGCACCAACACTTGTTTCTCATCAGCTCTGCACATACAGCAACAGATAATATCATCCTGTTACTTATACCACAGAAATTTAGACTTGAGGAAAAATCAGTGTAACAACATTACATGAAACAACCAACTTAGTGACTACATCAAATTGTGCCTGAAATGCTGGCAAGAGTAACAGACCTTTAATTAAACCAACTAGCCCTGAGCCGGAAAAATACTTTTTTTCCT
Source organism: Psophia crepitans (assembly GCA_013399095.1). NCBI lineage: Eukaryota > Metazoa > Chordata > Aves > Gruiformes > Psophiidae > Psophia > Psophia crepitans. The sequence continues at coordinate 631,618 of VWZZ01005825.1, read as the reverse complement.
GTTGATTCATTTGATAGGAGGTGATGGTGCTGAGATCACCTTCACAATCCAGAGCACTACTGAGCGCTCCCCTACAGCTCGCTCAAAACCCTTTGGCTGCAAATGCCTGTGCGGCAGCCCGTGTTTCCCAGGACCTGCCTTGTCCCGTTCGCACCCAAGTCAGCTCCAGGGTTTATTTTTGCTGCCAATACCCAGACTCTCAAGGCCTCCCTGCAGCGCTCAGTGCAGAATGGAAGTAAGGAAAAACCCCACCAGCCCGTGCCCCAAGGTGCTCAGAACTCAAATGATTTTCACATGATAATCCATGAGAGCCAGGAGCAGTGCCCTTCACAGGGCTGCATCAAGGACACAAGCCTGCGTCCCTTGGGCACAGACTGATGCCGAGCTCTGGGAAGGCAGAGCCATGCACGGTGCAACCTCAGAACTAGCCCAAGCTCGCGTTGATGGGGTCTGGACAAGCTGGGTGCAAGGGAGGGAGAGGGCATCCCCTTCCGACCATACCTGCACTCGTCCACATCTGGTATGTTAGAAAAGCCAGACTCTTCACAGGAGCAAACTGCTGCAGGGAAGAGACACAGCTTCGTACCATCCAGCATGATGCTCCATCATGTGGCACTGTCCAAGCCCACACAACTCATTATCTTTTACTATACACTGCAATGAACTGCAATATTTTTACGCTTTTTTCTTTTCTTCTGGAGAGGAACTAATTAGAGTGGAAAAGGATCTCACATGTGTGACTCCTGCACTTCAGAGATTCTTAATTTGTGTTATGTGACTACCATGCACACATTGTACTTGGAATTATATAGCACATAACCTAATCAAACAACTCTAACAACACCAGGTAGTTAAATCATGCTGTGATAAGCAAGGAAAATGATTTTGTGTAGGCATGGCAAAATCTCCCTTGCACCTCGGTCAAAGTGGCATCCACTGCCAATTATCAAGTCGGCAAAACGTACCCGTTATTGAGGGCAACGGTTTAACTTAACACATAAAGTGCACGGCTGGGGGTGCATTAAGTCATTTGCACAGAGCTATTCAGCTGTCGGTGGAGAGGAGTGCAGGCTGAGCTCAAAGCAAAGGGAGGTGTACCGTGTTATAGAAAAAGCCAAAAGCACCACACAGATAGGGGCAGACACGGGAAGAGGCAGAGGGAGCACTCTCCTTCCCCTGGAGCAGGGAACAGGCACGCCGGTAGCACTGACCACCCAGGGAGCCCCCAAGTCGGTGAGCAGGAACAAGGCAAGAAATGTGAGCCTGGGGAAGGGCTGTGGCAACCACAGAGCTCCCTCAGTATAGAAAAATCTGCTGCAAAGAAGAAAATCGTAGAATTATAGCATCTTTTTAGTTGGAAAAGACCTTTAAGATCATCAAGACCAATCGTTAACCTAGCACCGCCAAGCCACCATTAAACCATGTCCTTAAGCACCACATAATTTGTTCTCTGTATCCATGACAAGAAATTAAAGGTATGCGTTACAGCAAGGAAGCCAGGCTGGATACAGGGGAAAAAGCCCTATCCCTACAAGGATGCAGATGCATGGGAGGTGGCAGCCCAGGAACCCATGTCCCCGCATCTCCTGCAGGACTGGCCAAACACCACCAGGACTGACATGGACACACTCAGTCCTGCTTTGAAGGATGAAGATGATCAGATAGCCTGAGGTCCTTCCAGCCCTATTTTTACAGGATTTCTACTCTTCACTCCAGCTATCCTGCCATACCTCGCACGAGGCACCCCACAGCCCAACGCTGCTCCGCAGCAGCCCCCGTGAGAGGCACCGGCTATATTTATTCTGGTACATTGCAGTGGGAAGCTTTAATCTGTGTAATCGCCTCAGAGAAGATTTCATTCAGTGAGGGGAAAGCAATTACCATTTCATTTGCAACCAGTTGCCTTCCCAGGGTCTTCATCTATCAGAGCTAGAGGGTCCTGTCAACCCCTGCAACTGCCTGGACTTTTTTTTTTGTGAGATAGGTTCATGTCTCTGACAAAAGCATTCACAGAGACTCAAGGTTTTCAGCCCCTGTTCGAAGCCATTTTTCTCCTCCCTGCTGCTATTGCTTTTATCTGACAGCATACACCCTGCATGAAGAAAACAACTGGATATAATCCTAGATTAAAGGGATTGTAACGCAGAATTAAATACAAGCCATATCCTTGACAGGGCCCGCTGTCGTCATTCACTGAGCACAGACCTCAGCCGTTTGGGAGGCTAGCAGATGGTGGTGGTGTTTCTGATACTCTCTGCACCTCCTGATTTTCCTAGACATCTCCTAGGCATTTATGTCTCCTCATACAGGTAGGAGGGGGAAAAAAAAAAAAAAGTAAAACCCCCCAATCCTTAGTGTTTCTATACAAGGCTACGTTAAACTCCCATAGAGATTTCACTCCAAAAACTAGCAACTAACATTCAAATTCTCAGTGGGACCCTGCACGTGCCAGTCCTGTTGAAGCTACTGTTCCTCAGGAAGGTCCACAGTCCCACAACAACCATGCCAGGAGCCACAGGAAGGTGACTGGGGCTTAAAACAGACGAGCAAAAGGTTCCGAGGAAAGGATATTCATTGTCTACTGCTGCAAGGACCACGATAGCTGAGCAATGCAAAAGCTCACCAGGAAATCTTTATGACTTTATCTTACCTCAGGAAAGCCACAATATACTTACATGCACAGCTGCATATAAAAAAAAGGCACTTTAATCTTCTGCTCTTTCCAGCCTGGCAGCCAAAGCAGCTTGACTCGATAAAGAGACTTGAGAGCTGTGAAAACTATGTATTAAAGGAGAAAATTTCCAACTGTCTTTCTCTTCTAAGTTGTGGCAGCCAAAAAATCCAACCCTAAAATAAAGATGTGCCTGAAGGTAGCAATTTTACAATCAGCGACATAATGATTTATATCACTGCTGTCATCTTTGTTGGGGAAAAGGAAGCCAGGTATTGTGATCATTAGCTTTTTCATACAGATGATCTTTCAAAATGAGAAAAAACACATGCATTTTAATAAGGAATAGAAGGAAATAGCCCCAAAATACTAACAGAAGAATCTGCAGCGCACGCCAAGATGAGCAAATACAGGAGATGAATATTAAGCCAACAGTATCGTTGGTGGCATCCTGAGCCGCTGCACACCCATGTGAGGAGCCTCACTCACCTTTGAATCACACGACCCTGCACCCTCCCAAAACACACGTCCTCGTGCCACAGGCCCCACAGAGGCACCATCTGGAAGCTGGGCCCATTCCCGCTGAAGCCTATGGGTGTTTTTGCCACGGGTCTCCAGGCGCTAGTCCATCCCGCGGGTGGCAAGTGCTAAGCGGCAGCACTGGGTGCCACTGAGCAACAGCAGCTCCAGGCTCTTGCCCTAAACCAGTCTGAGAACTGAGATATTCCTGCTTCTTTTCCTCAGGAAAGTCCCAGAAGCAAAGTCTGGCCTTGCTGGTGCCTGACATCTAAGCTCCTGTCTATGCCTTGGTAGACATGACGTTGCAGGTGTACAAGATTGGAGGCTGCTGCTCTCAAAGGATTAAAAATCAACTGAACTTGGACCTTTAAAGCTAAAATTTAAAGCAACGACCCGGCTTCTCATGCTTCCATTCCCTAATGTAACCATAACCAGATTTGTGGTTGAGGTCAGAAAACCATTATCAGAGACCAATTCACATACAGCCTTCAACAAGCCTGGGTGATAGGACAGCAAGGACACCAGCACAGGCGCTCTCAAGCCCCTGACAGAGCGGGTTTGAGGTTGAGATGCATTTTAAGGTCACGGAACAGGACTTTCTGCGGGTGACAGCAGCAGTACATCAAGCTTCGCTGAACGCTGAAAGCCAGCAGAGAAGTCACAGAGTGCTCAGCTGGGATGTGAAGTCCTTGTACGGGAACTCCAAATCAAAGAATAAATCTCTAGTCACAAAAACACCCAGCCCTCAACACAGATGAAGAGGATAGAGACCAAGCCTAAAAAGCTAATTTCCACCCCACCCCATATTTTAATAAAGGATATTTTAATAAAAGATATTTTAACCCTTCCCATAAAGGAAAGGTTCAGCCCATACTGGAATAAGTTTTGTTTATAAATCCCACACAATATACAAAAACCCTCCTCCAGATAAAAAGTTGTGTCACCTCCCAGTCCATGGCTTGCACTGATGGCCATGTCATCTCACCCTGCTGACAGCAGTTTCAGACTTCAGAGATCCCTCAGCCTGACACGGATGGACCGAGGATGCCCAGCAGCCCAGCACCGTGGCACACCAGTGGGAGTAGCCAGCAGTTGTTCAGCACCATTCAGCTCACGGATCAGCACTCCTGCATCCCAGTTTTCAGTCTCGGGAGTATTTCTGGCCCTGTGGGTCTGAAATACCTCTGCTGCTGCTTGCCCTCCCATGCTTGCTGTTGGAAAGTGTTGATAGCAACAGAATTTGGACTGTTTTCTAAAAGCAAGTCTAGTTAAGTGCGGTTCTGCCTCCTGAATCCCCCGAGAAGAGAGAGGAGTACCACCAACCCTTGAGTCCAACCCTCCTCTCGCACAGCCCGTCTCCCTTTGCCTGCTGTAAGCAGCCGAGAGCAGATGGAGCCCTGATCTCAGTGCCCAGACACACGCCTGCAGCTGTGTCGAGCAACACAGAGGCACACGCCAAGCAGGAGGTGCTAGGCAGCAAGGGGCTAGGACACCTCTCATCCTCCTTGCCCTGCCAGGGAATGTGGCTCTGCCAACCATCCTTCTGCCAACAACCCCCCCCGTCTCCATTAAAACCTCACCAGCATCTCAGACACACCCGTACCTCATTTTTGAGGCTTCTGTGGAAAGTTGTGGGTATGTGAAGCAGTCAGGATCAGGTCTAGAGCATTCCAGTGGCAGGGCCACCGAGGTATGGAGCCCTTCCCCGCCCTCCTGTTTCATCTCTGCACAACGGCTAGCACAGATCTCGGGCGCTCGCCTGGGAGTTCGTCCTGCTCACAACAAAAGCTAAGAGCAAACCCTCCAGTGACGCAGAGAGCCAGAGCACAGCCCCAACACATCAGTCACTACAAACACACCGCGTAACCTGAAGCTGAACACATGTGGGGTACATTTTAATTTACTTAATTACAAATGAACGTGGGTTTGTCTGGTGTTTACACCAGAGTAATAAAAACACATCTGAAATTATAAATCCCCATGCAAAGAACCATGACCAGTGGATGCCTACCCTGACCGCCAGAGCCAGTGCAAGCAGAGATTCAGCTGAACACCCAAGAGCTGACACTTTTCATGCATGAAAAGGAGTTTTCCTTACACGCGACCGTGTGCACTCTCAGGAGATGCCCACCTACAACCACATCTTTCTTACATATTCTTTTGTGCAGCCTGTTTATTAAACCAAAGGTTGAAAAGAAGAAATAATCTCACTCAGAGGGCATGGTGTAAGGAAGGATAGCGTGGATTCACCAAGACAAACAACAACCATCGCTCTGATTTTGGGTTGCGATTGATTAGTTATAAATACACCTTGCAGCAGCAAGGTATCAGGGCAGGGAAAGAGCTTTATTGGAAAGGTACAGGAACAAGTCCCAAAAGCAGAGTGCTCACGGCTCTCCAAAAGATAACCTTAAGTGCCCATTGCAAATAGGAGATCATATTATCCTGCTCATACTGGACAGAAGGGCAAATGATATCATTAAAGCCCACATTGCACCTCAAAGTCCTTGGAGGGAAGGGAAAGTGGTACTTCATATTTCTATAAAACAATTAGTATTGACAGAACGGACTATAATACAGCACTCAGCCCAGAAGAGTAATTAACTATCACGGCAGCTTGCTTACTGGATGCAGATAGGAAGCAGGGAGGTGGCAATTAGAGAGCAAAAAGGCAAGCCAGGCACATGGATTTGCTATAACGAGGTATTGACCCGCGAGCTCTCTGTGCAGGTGTCTGACAAGACGTCACGTATCCTGTGTCCAGCACCAGAGCATCCCCAGCACAGCCGGTGGCACCTCCCTGGGCACAGTGGGAAAAGAGCTAGAGCCCAGCACTGATTCGGGAGCGCTTTCCCCTTGCCTTTGGTCCTCTGTGCTTTAAATAAGAGCACGGCTCTAAGTCAAGCAGAGAGTTCTGACTGCCGATAGCATCAGTGATGGAAAAGTACCACAGATGTAGTGAGGTGTCTGAAGTTATCTGCAAGATACTGCATACCATCAAATACTTTTCCACTGAAGCTCAAGGCAACTGGTTTCAGTACTCCCCTAATTTGCAAATCTCTGAATAATCCCGCAGACTGAAACCTCCAGGATAGCTGGGGCTCCTTGCACACAGTTTCAGCCTCATGCTGCTTCATTTCAAAAATCTTTGGAGAGAAAAAAATTGCATCTCAGTTTAGGGTCCAGAAGAAAAGGACATTAAATGTTTCTCTCCCCAAAGCAGAGAGCTACTGTGGATCTGTTTCTAAAAAGCTTAGGAAAACCCACCTAACAATAGGCTTTTCAACATAAACTTAGTAATAGCCCTCTACGCCTGCTCCTCTAAGGAGATATTAATAAGATCGCTGGAAGAAAGGAATCACAAGGCAGGAACATGTCCCTCCATGCCAGCGTCACAGCACCAAGAGCATCGGGTACCTGGCACCACACTCCAACACCCGGGCCAGGGTTTTGGGTGGGTGCCTACTCAGTACCCACCATATCCCTGGGTAGCACTGTCCCATCCTTGGGACATGCTCATCCCTTGCTCTATCTTATTCCCAGCTGTCCTGGCACACACTACAGGCCCTCCTCACCTCTTTGCAGGCAGGTCAAGCAGAAGCAAAGCGTTTCTCCCGCAACACAAGCACCTTCCTCCCACCTTTCCTCAGTTTTCTTCTTCCCTTCCTCCTTGCTTTTGCCACAGGAGGTTTCCAGCATGGACTGGTGATGGCCCTCCACAGGGCAGCCACAAACATGTGGAAAACCAGTCCACACGACGCCAACGCATTTATTGTGCATGTGCCCTTCTGGCAAACAGCTCACAAGTGGGGCTGAGTATGAGAAACAAAGCTCTTTACTGCTGCGAAGTTTCAAAACAGTTCAGCAGGCTTTTTTATACCAGGAATAAGCCAGGGCTTCGCGTGCAGCAAGAAGCAAATGCGCAGCAGCTCCACATGTGGCTCCAGAGGCAGAAAACTGTTCTGCAGTGATGCAAGTGACTGCTTCATTCCCAATATCCCTGAAATGAGGGGAGGAACTCACCCAGCAAGGTTTTCCCAAGGACGCTGCGTGCTCCTGGGTGCGGGTACCTAGGCACTGTTATGACAAAGGGCAGTAAAAGAGCTAAAATACATCAGGCATCACTGGGCCAGACTGAGTGCCAGAATGACAAAGTCATTCTCTCTGGCCAGCCCAAACTCTCACAGTGCAGTTAATGGTGATTTGAGCAACAGTTCTGAATTTGGAGGCAATGCTCGTTTCTGGATATTGACTCTGAACGAGCTGGGTAAGGAAAGCAAGACTGCTGCAGGGTCTGCTGCAAGGGGTTTAGGACGTGAGACTGGCTGGGAGATGGCAGTTTGGCAACCAGGTTTTCCAGAAACCAAAGCTACAGAGTCCTTGGGGTCAAAGCCACGATTCCCACCAGCCGATGCCCAACCTCATCCAGCATTCAAGAGCAGCAGGTTCTCCCGACAGCAAACCCAACAGGGCGGTTGGAAGAACATCCCAGATGCAAATGCAGCATTAATGTTTTGGATATAGGCGTTTTAAGGCAGGAATCGCGACGAGCCTTTCATCGCACTGCCTGTACACAGAGGACACAGCGCTCACACCAGTTTGCTATCGCTGTACACGCCATTTCACTCATTCGAACAACAGCACCCACTCCCAGGCTTTCCGGTGGTAGGGACCAGCGCCCTGCACACCAGGAGAAAACCAGGGAGGGAATAATGCATCTTCCAGAGAATAACACTAAATCAAATAATCTCATCAGCTCTGGGGAGTCCCGGCTGGGTTCTGAAGTCACAGCAGCTGAGGACAGAGTGACACAGAGGTGCTGCCATGTGGATGACAGAGCCATTTAAAAGCAGAGCACTTTCCATTTCTTCTGCTCCCAAAATGTCGTTGTCGATCCCAATACACTAGGATGAGAAAGCCTTGGTTTCGCGGGAATATTCCACCAGCAACCATTTCTGCACTCTTGCTCCATGCAGCGTTAACAAAATAAACTAGATCTTGGCCCCAGTGAAATCAATGCGATGTTTTGCCACCAACAAGTCAACCGCTTTACGCCACCTCAATGTCCCAGCTCGTAGGCAAAAGCAGCGCCAGTTTTCACAACACAATTAACTGCAGCAGCAGGTAACAGCCAACACACAACTCCTGCCAACACAAATGTGCTGGTTTCATTTTGGGACCTACTCCTCTGCTGATAGAGCTCGATACTGCTCCACCAGCATCAGTGAGCAATGAGACAGGCAAAGGAAATCACACATAACAGCAAACCAAAACACCCTGGTCCTGCTGCAACAGTCGATAGATCATATTTAGGTACCAAATCAGCTCTCAAGAAGGGGGTAAGGGAAGCCAGCAGGATATGGAACAAAATTTGGCAGCTGCAATTCTGGTGCCAGAAGGCACCGCGGCGGGATGGTGCCGACGGCAGAGGCAGCACTAAGGCACTCGGGTCCATCCCACACTACTTTACTACTACACAGAGCAAGCAGCTCTCCCGCACTTTCTCCTCACGCGGATGACGCCAAGAAGGGAAGGAACTGGGAATCGTTACTGTGCCACAACTTTGAAATACTTTCCTCGTGTCGGCAGGTAACTGCTCCCATCACAAAAATAACTAATTTCAGCGTGCATGTGCATGAGTGCACAAGGTAAGAACTAAAAATAGAGGTACCTTATTTCCATGCATTGAGTCAGCAGGTACAGAAACAGCGTAAACAGTGATTCAGCAGCAGCCCGCGTGATGCAGAAGGTTGTTCCCTGGCCTCTGCCTCCCCCTTTGCAGCCCTTCCCACCCCAGCTCGGTCCCCAGCTCCCAGCAGCTCCCAAGAGCAATGCCCAGGTTTGCCTTGCAAAAACACCCCCATGCCATGGGGCTGGGAGAGACCTGCCAGCCACAGGGGACTCACCGGCTGCTCAGCTCCCTCAGGAAAGGGGTGATGTGGGGTGCCTGCAAACACCTTTCAGGCGAGGTCCAGCTCCCAAGAACAGGGACATTTATAGAGCTTCTCTGTCTACAGCAGTTTTTCTAGTGCAAAGTCTACATGCAACCATAAATAAGTGTTTTGCTATGAAAATAGCTGCATAATCCACATTTTTGCTATTTTTTTCATTGAGCTTATAAGTCTTGTATCTACAAATCTTAAGTCATCCAATCTGGGTACAAAAGGAGGCACGATGTACAACCATAGCGTCTGTTTGCCATCTCTGGTGCAAAGTGGTGCTATGACTCCATGAACACCCCTGATAAATTGCACGAGATGACACCAAGGACATTTTCCAAGTCCTGTGAGATTTGCTATATAAACAGCAATGACCTTGTACACATGGTTTCAACAGGGACAAGTTGTTTTTTGCTGGTTCTCACCCCCAATTTTTTCATTAATGTTTGCTGAGAAGCCAGAAGGAGAAACAGATATATGAAAAGGAGAAAGACTGGAGAGTAGAAACATCATCTTTCATTTACCACACATTTTTAGAAAATGTAACTTATCTCTTCAAGCAGAGAGAAAGAATATATTTCAGAGCCTTCCCACCACCCGAGCTCTCATTCACCCGCTCAAAGCCAGCAAAGGGAAGAAAAGCCTCCCAAGCACCTACCCGCTCCATATCAAGCATCCTATGGGCAATTCCTCCCTCCAGTCCCTGAAGTCCTAGGGTTAACGTGCTCCTTTCTGCTTCAGCAAACCGTGCTCTCGGCTCCAGGCACCATCATTCCCAAAGGCACCATCATCATGGGGAAAACCCCCAGTCCTGCTATTTAGTGACGCTGATGCTCAGCAACTTCTGGCTGTGCCCCGCTCAGCATTGCTGCCCCATCCGTGCCACGGGGCATTCAGCAGACCTGCCACCAGCCCCAGGGTCTGCTCCCATGCCCAGCCGTCCTGCAACAAGCTCCCCTGTCTTTGCATGACAACCCCAGTTCTTGGCCAGGACAGGGACCGGGTGTAGTCACACTGGGCTGGCTGGTCCCACAGGTCACCTGGGGAGGTCTGGCTGTAGCGTCCATGTTGCACCTGCCTTCGCTGGATTTTTTTTTTTCTTATTTTAAGAAAGTGCCTGTTTTTTAAGATCCCCTTCCATGAAAGGAGCCAATTTAACCAAAAGCACAGGCAGGCAATCTAGAGAAACTCTCCTGCCTGGGATGCCCAAACCAGGATGCACCTGCACAACACCAGCCTTAAAAACCTTCTGGGTTTTGTTGTTATCGCTGCTTTTCTGGTCAAGAGGCATGGAGCCAGCAGTATCACCAGGTAGATGGGAACACTTACAGCATGGGACATCCTCTGCATCCACCCCACGGCCTCACGCTGTGTACCTGCCACTGCAATCCCAGCAGCTTGGGCTCCCCAGGGCGATGTAGGCGGGGTGGAGGGGCGACCATGCCCTCACACATCCCCCAGATGTGATGCAGAGATGCTAACCCAAAAGCAGAGCCTGTGCCCGTGTCAGGCATGCTGCAGCCTGGCTCACACACCACTTACTTGCTAATACCCCATGAGAAATTAATAAATAATAATTGAGCTATTAAAATTAGGGGAGCCATCGTCAGAACTGCAACTTTCAGAGTTGTTTTTTCTGTCATTTGAGGGATGATAGTCCTTTGAGTGAGCAAGTACTATGTGTAGCCAGCAAGCCTTCTAATGCAACAGCAAAAATCTCATCGGAGGGTTTTCCTGCACAACTTTGAGTTACCTCCACACCATTCCTAGCCAGCGAAGTTGACCAAGAACAATGAAAACGCATGAGGATTTCAGCTTAATCTCAGAATGGATGAAAGTCCTTTCTGCTTTCACCTTGACATGCTCTGAAGCCTGGATGATTTGCATTTTGACATCTAATTGAAATGAGGGTTGCTGCCTGACAGGCCTTAATCGTCTCAAAAATGTGGTTGTGCCTCCCTCCCCAAAGCAAATATTTATCACAAGTTTCACCTTGAATATAGGTCACAGCGTTGCAAGGCAAGTAATCAGAGCTGTTAAAAAAAATAATAAATTATCCTGTCTAGGTAAAAAAAAAAAAAATTCAAAAGGAACATCTGTTCTCCTGAGCCACAGCAAGGAAAGATTATTACCATCAGCGTGAGGGTTACACAGCAAATGAAACAATTGGTTAAAGGAAAACAAGAAAAAAATCACTTATAGTGTCATCTTTCATCATTAAACTTTCATGGAAAAAACACTGCGATTTGCTTAGTCTGTACATATACGCAATGTAAAGAGACCATCTGACATCACCGATGCGTAACACCACAAGATAAATGGAGAGGATTTGCCACACTACTGGAGCAGCTGTAACCCCCGCCCAGACCTGCAGCAATCAAACGAAAGGGCACAGAAATAACAAGCCATCTGCTTCTTGCTGGCCACTGCATCTCCTGCATTTGGCTGATAGGAAAGAATCAGGGGGGTCTTACTCTTCTCCTGCTTGCATGGGCTTAAATGGGGGGCAGCTGAGCTGCTACACTAGTTTAAAAGCCCCTCCCTTGGTGGTCCCATTTTGTTTGTCCCTGCAAGCCTTAACCATCACCACGGGACAAACATCTGGAAGCCGCGGACGCGGTTTGCGCTGCGAGCGCCCTAAGCAAGGGCAGCCGGAGCACATGCATATGCATCCAGAGAACACCCGTCTGGAGCAGAGCCTCGCTTTGCAGACTTCCAGCAATGCAAAACCAGGCTCAGCGCTCCAGGCTGCCTTCCTTTCATTGCGGCAGTTGGGTTTTGAGAACATTAAAAGGGAAGAGAAAAGTGGAGCAATAAGGCTGAAGATTTTCCTGTTCGGCTCCTGCATTATGGTACAATTCTCCCCACTGCACCCTTCTGAAGGATGGTAGCACCCGTGACAAGCTCCAGAGATGACAGAGGAGAGAGCTGCGGGCAAGTCACGCACTCCCTGCATACGGTAACACCAGGCAGTCTGCTGCCCGCCTTCCCAAACGCGAACAGAGAGGAGGAAAGGGCGCCCGGCCATTGTGCATCGAGTTGTTCAGATCTATACGAAGCCCCACGTGTGTAAATTAAACATCGGCTCCTTTTATCATCAAGTGCGTACAACTTGTAAGCATGAATTATGCAAGACTATTAACTGTCTTATTATAAGAGGGAGCAGCTGTAGAAGCTGCTCGTAGGACACAGCAAGTCGCAGAAAGGGCAGCCCGTGGATGCTCAGTGTCTGCGTGGGGCTGAGCTGCAGCATGGCTGCTCTCACCAGGTCCAGTCCTAGTGCTCCCAGGGACGCACGCATCCTGTGCTGAGCAATTAACTCAGCATCTCTTAAGCTCTCAGTGTCTTCCAGCATTCTATGGAGGAAAGAGAAATATTTTCATCACCTTTTTATTGGTGGCAGCTTGAGAAAGATCTGGAGAATTATGCGAGCTTGTGAAGGGACGAGCAGGGAGCTGAGCTTGTAACCCAGCCCAAACCCAAGCCCCCAGCCAGTGCCCAAACCAGCGAGTCCTGCCTCAGCTTTTGCCCAGAAGCAAAAGGAACCTGAAAGAGCAAACCCCCTCTGAGATCAGGGAGCTCCAGTCCCTGTTTCAGTTCAGTAATTTGCTCTGTAACTAATGAACCCCACGCTTGGATGGAGCCCACCGCTGAGGATGCCAACTTAGGGCAGTGCTGCACTGCCCACGTTGCATATACCACCGGGCCACCGGCAGGGATGCAGGCAGGGATGCAGGCAGGGAGCACCGTGCACTCACTTGTCCTGAGCCCAGGACCCGCAGAGTGCCACAGGCTAACTCACTCTGCCTGGTCACCAAGCTCTCGTCTTGCTGATGCCACGCTTAGCAAATGTGCTAAGGCTGCTGGGGGCAAATTCTGGACATAAATTACCTATAGGGTGAGAAAGCTTTTGATCCAATTTAACATAAAATATTTTTTTCAGTCAATACTAACGCTGTTAAGATCGAGTGGCTGGGCTGTACACAGCTCACAAGCATTTTGGAACATAACAGGTGCTGAAAGGGGAGGCACAGATTGGTATTAAGACCAGTTTCATTTATTATATATATCATGGACTTGGAAGAACAAACATCAAGCACCATGATTACATTAACCAATGATTCAGAGTTGTGTGGGCTCCTCGATACACAAGAGGAGGGCAATAAAGTCCCGGACAACCGTGAGCAAGCAAGCACCTCGGGGGATAATTAAATTAATTCAAGCTATGGAAATGCCACACAACAAGGCTAAAACATAAAGCAAATAACATTGAAAAGGACTTGGCACTCAGAAACTGTATGAGACAAACCCTGGCTACTGCTTGCTCCCAGTTATCCACCCAGGGTGCCGGGTACTGTACAAGCACAAAGCCCACCTTGTCATGGACATCAGAGAGAGTAGATAGGTGAAAACAGGTATAGGACACACACAAAGCCTTGAAAAAGCAATCCCAGTGATACCAGTTGTACTAACCCCCAGCCCAACACACTGCGGCTCTGGAGAGGGGCCTGTGCCATGCGGGACCACTGGCAATGCAGCAGCGTGCCATTACAGAGCTCCGGGCTCCCAAAGGAGCATGGCTGCTTATTGCAGCAGCAAACCAGCCCCACTGGGACCACACTGGTTTCGGGAAGGCAGTGTGCACCACATGTCCCAGCAAGCCGCAAGGCTCTGAAGGAGCACAGGATTCGTGTCTGGGTTCACCCCTCTGGCTTCTGCCGCCTCTCTGCCTGGTACGGTCACAGCCTGCTCAGGAAGGGGCCAGCTCCTGGGCCACCCTGGCAAAACAAATGCAGGCAGGGTACCTCAGGCCACACCACCTGCCTTCTGCCTTGCTTAGCAACTCCTAGTCCCGATTACCAGCTCCTTTGCAGGTTGTTAACCATTGCTCCCCATTCCCAGATGGTGTACCTGCCCTTAATTGCCTGGGCAGCCTGCCCGCCTGCCCGATGCAAGGCAGCTGCCTTAGGAGACACCACAGCATCTTGCCTGAGCCACCCTGCCCAGCAAAGGGACTACGGGCAGGGCATCACAGAACCCCTTCCAGGAGATGGGCCCCGACAGCACGTTGAAGCGAGACTGGGGAACAGAGAGCATCTGGAGCAACCACATGAGAAAGGACACAGAGAAGGGGTAAGCAGTGGCAGAGCTGCCCAAGGCCCCAAAGGCAAGAGTAGGATGCTAAATTTGATGAGGTTGAGGAAGGGAGCCAAAGGAGGAATAAATAGAGCTAATGAGAAAACAAGGCTTGAGCATTCAAAAACCTTTAACACACTGCTAAACAGCAATAAAAAGGCAATTAGAGTTCTGAGATGCATGGAGGGTAATTGCATGCACTATAAATAGATGGTGGGAAGACCGTCCCGCTCAGCAGGATCTGGTTCACTTTTGGGGTGACTTCTGCACAGACAGGAATATTCTGGTGTGAGGTAGAAGCTGAGAGAAGAGAGTTTACAGAGAGATGAGATTAGAGTAAGAATTTCTATCACACACATCTTTCTGCACGAAATATGCGCCAAGCAGGAGCTTTACAACAGGGGCTTCGGAGGTCTGAGCTTGAGGAACTCCAAACTAAAGTTCAGCAGCAGAGATCTGAAATAGCCTTAGAAAGAATCATCCATTTTACACCAACCAGCAATGCGTGTGACGCCGGAGTCCGGGCAGTTCAGTGGCTGTCACTACTGATGAAGAGACTCTCCAGTGCCCATGCTCAGCTCACAACCCTCACACGAGCATGTGCGCATGTGCAGCTGTAGCAGCATTTAACAGCAAGCAAAAACAGAGGTTTAAAAGTGGGATTCAAATGCCAAACCCACTTGAGCAACACTCCTCAGGCTGCCACCAGCGTGTTCTTTCTGCATCCTACCTGTGCCTCAGGTGTGCTTGCTCTGCTCCGCAGCGAGGAGTACAACTCCTCCACAGACACGTAACCCTCTCCCCTGGGCTGGTGTAACCCCTTAGGGAATGCCCGAGTCCTGTCGATACAGGCTCACGGTAGCTGGTGCAAGCAGCTAGCTCGCTGTTTAAAGAATAAGCTCTCCGATGCCATCCCCTGCCCAGCCTGCCCTCCCCAGGCCAGCTACGCTGGAGCAAGTCACAGGCACAGTGCTCAAGCCAAGGGGAAACGTGCCACAAAAGGTCCTGGGAAAGAAGGAGCCCTCAGAAGAGATAACACCCACGAGACCCCAGATGAAGGTAGAGGCAGGGTCTTTGCAGCATTGTGGTCAAAATGTTGAAGAGCAGAAGGCACCACTGAAGTCCAGGGAACTTGCCAACAAACAGAATCCGAGCGATCCCTGGCCAACATAAACCATCACTGCAAAGCAAACAGGAGATGGAAAAGGAAAACACAGCCTGTGTGTAGTCCCTCCTCCCTCCCCAGGCTCGGTGAAAGATACCCTTCTGGAGGGGGAAACTTTGCAGACTGAAGCACCACAGGCCCGAGAAAGGTAAGGAGCAAAGCTGCCACTTCCCAGCTCCAAACTCCCTCAGCCAGGCCTGGTGCCCTTCCCAGCTCCTTCCACCGCAGAGCATCGGCATCGATTCGCGCTCGGGAGCTGCTCTGCCCTCGCGAATGACTGAGCACACACAAAGTCTCTGCAGTCCTAACTCCAGCTAGCTCTTGGCTACGCACCAAAAAACAACCCTGTGCAGCTCAGACAGCTGCACATCCCCAGATAACAGCAGCAGATGGCTTCTGCCTAGAGGTCTCCCTGGCAGAGGGTGGTCTGCAATGCTGGGGTGGGAGGCACAGCGCTGGTTTTGTGGCACGTACTGCTGGCGGGTCACACAGCCTCACCCATGGCTGAAGAAGTGCTGGCTGTGCCCTTCCTTCATCCTTGCATCGTCACCATGCAGGTAGCAAAGCAGCTGGCTCCTGCTGCGTCACCCCATTAGCTTCATTCTGAGATAGCAATGAGTCTGTCATCTCTGGTTGCAAGATGGGTGGGAGCAGTCTGCTAAGAAGGAGGAGAAATCTAGGGGTGTAGGCAATAAAAGCAAACTCAGCGTGTGCAATATGCAAAGCATTGTGTCCTCTTGCTGAACCAGGAAAGGACACTGGGTGTCTGAGAGGAAATCTGCCTTTTGCTTGATGTTGCTCTCACACGATGCCTGCATCACCTCCCAGGGGCCTAAATCCTCTGCTGCTGAGGTGCGAGAGCAGCTGACCCTGCTCATAGTGCACCAGGCAAAGTGAAACCCCCTTCTGGCAAAAGCCAGTCCCTGTCAGTATCAACAGCAGTCCCAACAGAACTTCTGAACAGCTTCACTTAATTGCTCCCAATTTATCTGATATTTTTGGGGGCTAAAATGTAACATCTGAATCCCCTCTCCTTCCTGGTCCCCACTCATCAGATCCAAAGGGAGCACCGAATGGCACACGGGCCACACCTGGCTAGCTGCTCACAGAGGAACATCGTCTTTCCACAGCCACATGCACCAGCGACGTGCCAAGGTCGGCCAGAGCGAGCCCAGAAACCTCCTCCCTTTGCACCATTTTGTTTCCCTTGGCCAACTGGCTGGACAGGGCTCCCCCAAATCTCTCCTTGGGATAAGAGTCAGTTTCCAAGCAAAGCAGCAGTCCTGTTGGAAATGAGATGGGTGGTAGAAGGGACAGTGAGGACACATACAGAAAAACGCATTCCTTACACAGGAGCGAAAAAATAAGGGTTTGACCCCAAACCTGCCTCATTGTTGAACTAACATTGTATCTCACCCCAGTGAGCACGGTGCTCTGTTTAGAAGCACCAGCTCACATTTCCTCCAGCAGCCAAACCCAAGCCCCTTGATCTCGCCAGGGTGCCACCAGCCAGGCAGAGAGCACAGCCAGCCTGTCCCCTCCTGCTCCCAGGCAGCGCCTGTACATCAGCTGTCACCCCTCCGGCTCTGAAACAGCCCTCATGCACACACACTCACCTCTCTGCGAGAGGCACAAGAAAAGCGAGGGGCTGCTCCCCAAGATACGGAGGTGGATGAGGCTGCGCCAGGATGGTAAAATCCCGCACCCCATACAGCGTTCCGTATCTCTGGGCAGCGTGACTCAGTGCCTTCTCGACTGGTAACATGATAAATTCCCCAGGGAAGGGAGAATCGCTTCCTACAGGAGTGAAGTGTGCCCCACACACTTCGTCGATTGCAAACACGCATTGCAACTAATAAACATCAGCGCTTACTGCAAACTTACAGGATCTGCAAACTCCCAGCGTCATCCTCTCCAGCTCAGCAGGTGCTTGGGATCAAATGCAGATGCTGTAGCAGACACCACTGATGCTCTTCACAAGGCAGCGTGTGAAACCGTTTCAATAAGACATTTCTTAACCAATGGAAGAAGCTATCAGTAGTTCCTCAGGGTGTGAGCCTGGAAATAGGCCTTTCGTCCCTGTTACTTTCCTCCCCTGTGCCAGACAGGCAATCAGGAGCAAAACCACTTGCTCTGAGCCCTGTTCTGAGGGGCTGAGCTGAGCCTCTGCACGCCGTGGTGTTGCAGCTGCTCCAGATGCAGGGTTTCTTTCTCCTGCAGAAGTACACTAGGCAACACCACCATCTAAAATGAGTGCTTCTTTCCCACTGCAAAAGTTTATTGAGTTTTCCCTCCTCAGGATCCTTCCCTAGGCTGAAGACAAACAACAGGCAATGGGCTTGCAGGGATGGGGTCACTCTGCTTCATGCTTGTACAGGACCAGATCCAGTTCATACCAGTGCTCATCCTAAATCATTGAGTGCGGATCTAAATCTCACACAAAAAGGGAGAAGACGATTGAAACAGGGGGTCTACAGACAAAGCTAGACCTGAAGATTGTCTCACCATGTTTTGAAGACAAAGAGCATCCTGTTGGGTGAACATCACCCTAATTCAGCACGAGATGATGAAAGGCCACTGCTGGACCGTTCGCAGGCAGCCCCGCTTGACAGGGTATTTGTACAAATGCATTGTAGCATCAACCCAAAGCCCTACCAAAGTCAGCGGGGTTCTGCATCTCCAGTCACCAACGAAACACTGCAGCACCACCATTAAAACAAACACACATCCTTTGGGCTAGGAAAGACATGGCTAAATCTAGATTTCATTAAGTTTCTTCATCAAACACTGACATTTGAGTATGGGCAGACACTCAGCATTTGAGCCGTCGTGGCCACATGACTGCCCTGAAGCCCGTGGCTCAAGTCATCGAGCTGTGTGTTGGGGCAGTTTTCCAACCCCTCCAGGCTGGAGGTGGGCTGTACTAATTCCCCTCACAAGGGTCATTATATATCTCACACTACTAAAAGTCCAAACTCCCAACCTTCCTGTGAGACAGACAGTTTTGAACTGTGACAAGTACAAACACGGCATCGCTCACCCCAAGCTGAACAAACATTTGCATGACATTTTGACTCAGGTGTTTAAATTCTAGAAAACATCTGACTTTATCAGCCTGAATCACAGACAAACAATACCAAATATTATAACTAAAAGCACCTTTTCAAACACCACTTGCACATGTTCACATCAAACACTCAGCAACTGCACTTATGCCTGGTTTTAAGCACAATGATCACTCAATCCAGGATAAAACCCAGTCAAAGCAAGTCAGCTATCCTGCACCCACAAATAACTTCTTACAAAGCAAGTGCCAGGTTAAGATGTTCCATGTATTGTTTTTCAGTACCTACAGCATAACAACACAGGGGAAACTTCCCAGGAACATGCCACCTCTTGCATCTCCCCTCTCTCACGCTCATGAAGATACAGCTAGACCCTGCTGCTGGTCCTGAAAGCAAGCCCTGCAAGAAGGGTGGCCCAATTCTGACCCACTTGCTGTGTGGAGCAGGCAAGGTGAGGAGGTGAGCTCTGCTCGTTTTCCTGTACCTGCACCAAGCTCTCTGAGAGCTGGGGAGCGAGGAGTCACCTTCTGTTGCACCTCACCCTACTCTATTTCCAGGAAGGCAAGACCTTTGAGGGGCCACCCATCAAACCCTGCCTCTGAGGAGTCACCCATCCTCCTGGGTGACGAAAGAAGAGGGTCTGCTTACCACTAGGGAAGGTCCCTTATCTGCTGTTTTAAGGGAATCCTGCTGTTTTAATTAGTCTTCGTTTTAAAGACACACTAAAATATATGTAGTTCCTAGAAATCACTTTGTGGGTGAAACCCTGGTGCTGCTGCAGCCGCTAGCTGAATTCACATCAACACCAACCAAGCAACAGCTTTATTGATTATTCCATATTGATTGGTCTTAACATATTAATCACGTTTACATAATTAAATAGAAAGGAGGTTTACCTTGTACCCCACTAGACTAAAGCATCAGCAGTAGCTGCAAGAGGTCCGTATACACACACCGCTGGTACCAGTGTTGTGATGGCTGGGTTCCTACTGCTAAACCACACTAAAATCAAATGAAATACTCCCCAGCTAACAAAAAATTACAGAGGGAAATGACTTGCTGACCGCTTCCCGCTTAGGTGAACGGAGAACAAGTGACTCATCATTCAGCAGGAGGAATTACAAGTTGTGCAAAAGGCGAAGTGCTTCAGGGAGAGCGTCTAGACTATGCAAAGCAAGGCCATAAATAATACCTTTTGGAAACAACAGGCTTTAGCAGGGCTTGGAGCTGCACTATCGAATGAGTCTTCTCCACTCTTAGTTCACAAGATCCATGACCCAAGAGGTGCCACCCACAATAACTGAATCGTTGGGCTAAGGATCAGGGACCGCAAAGTTTTACAACAGCCAAAGATCAAGCTCACAGCCCATTTAATTACCTGCTTCCCAATCCAATAAGCCGCAAGTATACAAATATCCGAAGTGTTACAAATATTTAATATCTGCTAGAATTAAATTAAGATAAGGCACTGGCAAAATAAATGTTTTAACTGAAAATAATAATTTTCTGCAGATTCCAGACAATTTGAGGGCAACGATAACGCCCTGCACTCCACACCGCTAAGGAACCCCTCTTGTCAGACCCTCTTCCCCACGGCAGTGTACTCCAAGCAGCCCACTCACCTGCATTTCGGGGTCGGCACAGAGCTGACCCAGGAACGGCCCTAGCTGAGAGCCCAGTCACACGCACAGCTCTCATCTGGTGGTGGTGGTGGCCAGTGCCCATGCCAACCCAGCTCAGCAGTGAAGGCAGCCCCCAACTACTCTTCCAGGCTCTAACAAGCCCGGCTAGATGGTGTTAAGTTCTACTGCAACTATGGAGATGTGCACGGGGTCCAGCTCACGCTTGAAACCTGCCTGGATCTCCTCCTTAAATGGCACTAGAGAGCAACAGAGGAACAGACAGAAAACAAGCAGAGCATCATCCTTTACCTCTCCTCTCCTGCAGAGCTGAGGAAACCACACTTGCAAGGGTTTCTTGGGGCCAGACAGGTAGAATCTGAACATAAAATCACAGTTTCTCCACCAGAAAGCTGCTAAAACAAGTCCCAACATCACCTGAGTCATGGTCTGCCCCAGAAGAACAACGTGTTGGTGGTTTTAAGAGAGAACTTGTGTAAATATGGCGTAAAAGTAGCAACCCAACTGCAGATAGGGAAGAAGCGTGTGATTATCTGGAAAGCTGCACTAGCTTTACTATGTTCCTAACTGTTGCAGCATCGCATGCATGCCAAAATGGCAGAAATTTGGTATTTTAAGATGCATCGTAACCCATTTAACAGAGTTTCTGATCCCTCACAACTGTTCTGCATTAAGCACCATGCGCAAATCAATCACCATTCAGCAAAGCACAAGCTTAAGTGCTTTGCTGAATTTGACAGAGAATTTTGCTAATGCACCCGACGTCATTCTACAGGCTTACACAAGGACCCAAATCACAAGCTATTTCTCCCAGGAGCAGCTCCGGTAATCTGCAACTAAGCTGGAACTTCTCTCATCCCACATTTATCCCACTGGGAACTGATTTACTCCCCTGCGTGCCACCTGCCTGCTCCCTCCTTCTGCAGAGAGGAAAAGCAGTGATGGAAAACAGGTGATGGCAACCACAACTGCAGGGATGCCTGACCTAACATGCTGTCCACATTTGATCTCCTAACGAGTTCTTCCTGTTGCCCCTTTCACAACAAGTGTTTTTAAGGGGCTGGTAATAATCTGGAGAAGATTTCCAGTTTATGCTATTTTCAAGGAGCAAACACTAGATTCCTGGGTTGCACTGTGCCTTTTGGCTGCCGTGCCTTGGATGTATTTAGCAAGAGATATAACCCGCATCCAAGGGTGCTTGGTCAGCATCACGACAGAGACGTACATGTGGCCTGACTTCCCCAGGCTGCCGGATGACCTCTCCTCCCAAAGGCTTCAGGTAGCTGGGTTCGAAAAGGGAAAGGCACAGAACACGGCCAGTCATCTCAACTCTACTTCCAACAAGTCAGCGTGAGCTAGAAAAAAAAGACTAAATACATCCTGGGCAAGCAATTACCAAGCTAAGTGCCATCTGCAGTATTAAAACACATTGTACTGAGAGCAACAGAGCTGGCAAAGCCGCTTTCCTCCTGAGCTGCGTTGCGAGGCTGGAGCCATCGGTGTCCAGCAAGGTGCGAGCTTTGATGTGAGCTGAGCTTCTCCTCCCAGGCCATGCATTCAGTAGGTCTTCTGCTCAGATTCTCCAGTGTCTAGTAAGGGCTGCCCACGCACTGCTACCTTCCTCCCACCTAGAGTAGGAGATAAGTACAGATCTCCCTGTTTTCATCAGGCTTTTAAGGGATGAGTACCTTGCAGACCACTCTCTGTCTGTCAGTTGTGCCTGGTATTCAGAAGTGGCTTAAAAAAGAAGTCCAAGCAGAACATAAGACAGCACAGGCGGGTATCTAATAAGCCTCTTTTTCTAGTGAGATGTAAATAAACGAACTTACAGGTAGACATCACCTGTAGTGTAGTTACTCAAGTGAAACCTTACCACATAAACATCAAGTTAAACCTGAAGTGGAGGTGTAGGCTTGAACACACCGATCTAAAAAACAATTTTTACTCTGTTGCTGAAATTTCTCAGTGTCAGGATCAGAAAAATACCAGCTCTGACTGGTACTTCCTTGAATTCATCTTGAAATCTGAAAGAGCGCTTGTTACTGGTGTAACCACACAATGCCGTCATGCCCACGTGCAGTATATACCTGGCTATGCCATCTATTCACACATTTCCACTGCTCTCTTCACTCATATACATTATCATTTATCAAATCACATGTAATTATCTTGCTGTTGCAACAGTACGTTAAGTACAAACTTCCCTTTATTCCAAGGTGGTTCACGAGCGCTGTAAGACACCCGGCTGCATCTTCCAGCTCCCGAGCACTACACAGAGGCGTGGTGCTACATAACCAGTGCCCACGGTGCCTGTGCATCGCACCCCTGCAACATGCGGCCCCTGGGGCTCAGGGTACCGGCCAGCCCTGATACAGCAGCGCTGCAGGATCAAAGGAGGAGGATTACACACCTCAGGGGGAGGTAGTGTGAGGATCTTCAGCCCAGGCAAGAACTTCAGTGCAGCAACTGCAACAAAGCCAATGCTTTCTTTTCTGAGAAAATTGCAAAGATGATGATGAAGCTGCAGAAGCAGCCTGGGCTCTGGGACCTTGGCAGGGGCTGCATGCAATGGCTCTTAGCGGGCAACCCTACCAGGCAACTGCTCTGCAGGGCAACAGCCTCGCCTGTGAAGCCAGAGTCACCCTGCTTAGGCTGTGCTCGGAGGTGGCTGCGTGTCCCATGCTACTGGGAAGAGCTGTGGGCCAGGTGAAGCCAGACCTCATCCTCTTCCTTCGTCCAGTGCTGGGCAGGACCTGCTGAGTGGGGCTGGGGACAGGTCACCAGCCCTCCCCGCTCCACAGCTCCACCAAAGTACGTCTGCAGTGGCTGCTGGGCACCTCCCTGATGCAGGCATGAGGCCTGAGCAGCCCCACGTGAAGCCTGGCTGGTCCCCATGCCTCAGGAGAGAACCAGCGAGGCTCCCAGGCATCCTGCCTGCGGCAGGCAGATCAGCAGAGTCAGGCCCTCACATCTCCAAGGTGCCCACGCATGCAGTGGATCAAACACCTCCCTCCACAGCTAGTCCGACCGGCACTGACAGGACAGGTGGGAACGTGGTCCTGTGTGCTGGCCCGTGCAGCATGGGGACTGCAAACCACAACACCGGGGGGCTTCTGCTTCCCGTTTCTCCCAGGATGAAACCCTTGCCTCACACATGGCAGGCTGCAAGGGTGGAGAGGCAAATGGTACATGGAGAAGAAAGAAATTTATCCCCTCCCTGCTGACGAGGAAAATGAGGCAACAGCTCCCATCAGAGAAGGGCCAAAACCTGGTTTTCTCCCACCTTTCCCCTGAGGAGCAAAATGCATTTGCTCCAGCCCTGTGAGTCTTGAAGCATCTGGTATTTCCATCATTACCAACAGCCCACCAATACACAAAGTCCCCACAGAGACCATTCAACCTGGCAGAGGCACTGTGACAGAGGCTTGGTGCCCAAGAGGGAATGAGTCCCACGCCTTCACCCCCTGGACCCCCCATGCCAGAGGAGGGAGGGTGGGCTTTCCCAGATGGATGTGCGAAGAAAGCAGAGGAGCACATGAAGCCCAGCAAGACGCTGGGCTCTGGCAGTCCTTTAATTGACTTTAATAGGAGTCTTGGCTAAGGAAAAAGGGCAAGGATTTACTCCCAGGAACCGGCATGCCGACTGAATACAGGAATATACAGAAGACGAAAACCCAGAATGAATTCACCTTTAAAAGGGTGAATTCAATTAGACATGTGTTGTCAAGTGAAATTTAGCTTTCCCAATTCCATCTCACTGCTAAGTTTGAGGGGAAATGATAAGCTCCCAAGACACCTATTTTACCTACTTGTATAAATAAGCCACATTTCCCTATGTTCTTCATTTCACAGAGAACAGATTGTTTCCTCCCAAGATCCTGTGTAACTTCTCTATTCCCTCAAGTATTGCTACCAGTTTATAATTTTTCTCATTATTCTTAATTTCTTTGTTTCGTCTGCACTTTATTCACCCCTTTTCTCTTTCCCTCCCCTCCTTCTGTCCCTTCACAGTGCAGTATTTTGATTTCAGGGACTATGAATCACCCTTCTTCCCAGCCACTCTTCTCTAGACCACTAAGATGCTGCCTGCTCCTTTGGAAAAACTCCTTTTCAATCTCAGTTCACTTTTATGTGAGAAACAGTTGCAGGGCTTGCTTGTTTCCTTCAATTTCTGCAAAGCTAGCAATTACTTAAATTCCGTCACCTTTTTCTAACACAAAGAAGTTGCACAGGAAACAAAACCAAGACGACTTTGAAAATCGACAATCTATTGAAAAGTGTTGTAGGCAAAAATACGTTTTAAATACTCTCCAAAGCTAGCTATATTTTCATCTATGCACTTTGCTCAGCAAACAAAAGCAGATCGTTCAACCTTCCAGCAACATCAGATTGTCCTATATTGCCTTTAAACTACATGCAGCACGGATACACTTTCCTACCTCCGTATGTTGCAATGACTAATAATAGTCCTGTGGTGTAGCAGAACTGAATGTCGTTCGCATCAATACATCCAGGAGCCTGCCTGATTTGTAAAGGTCATTCGTGAACACAGAACGGTATCAAGGCTAGAACTGCAGTCTAAGAAACTCAACTGAAAACGGGGCGGGGGGGAAACTGGTCCCACCACTGACCTATCCGGCTGCCACAGGGGAAAAGTTGGCTGCGTTGGACTGAAAGGCACCCATGTCTGCATCCCAGAGAAACTTAATTTGTGCCCTGGCCCATGAGCTCGTGCCCCAAAGGAGAAATGAGCTCCAAGACAGCTCCTCAGGATGGGAAACTGCCTGGAGCAGTGCGTGGCCCTGACACGGCGAAGCACTCTGGGAGGAAGAGTCAGGATTGTGGCAGCGACTTCATCGCAAATCTCTGCTGCCACGTTTTGCCAGGAAGCCAGCGTCAGGGAGCTCACCATACATAGACACTCGCAAGAAGTTGAAATGAGAGTTGGTAACTCCCCAAGTCAGCACTGGCACTCCCAGCTAGGCGAACTTTGCAGCAAGCATGGAGTTGCAGAGTCCCTTGGCAGGAGGCAAGGGCGCGCGCCCGGTGTTTTCCAGCAACGTAACCCATTTCTCTGCTTTTGACCACCTTTACATGACCAACATCCCAAACTTTCCAAATCCCAACGTTGCGTAACTGGGAGCGATGCCGTGTGTCAGCATGCCGGCTCCGTGGGAGATCACGGCAGGGAGCAGCACGGAGCGCTGGCTGAGGGCAGGGGGGTTCCCCATGCCCTGGGACGGGGCTGCTGCCAGCAGAGCCCACCCGTGCGGGCCCAAGGTGCCCTGCACTAGGATTGCCCTTGGGGTGCCCGGGCGGCTGCGGTCCCGGGGAGCGGCTGCATGGGGGTGCCAGGGAGGGGGATGGAGGCAGGGGGCAGGCAGGGACACGAGCAGGAGGGTATTTAGGGGAGCATGCCCAGGGTGGGAAAGCAGGGGGCAGAAGGGCGGTTAGGGGAGCAGGCTGGGGGCAGGGAGGCAGAAAGGTTGCTGCCAGGGGGTAGGAGGACAGGGGCA